>DWKW01002431.1:0-11051 GCA_018250115.1 Doberes anticus
TAGCGCGGGAAAACGTCAACGAAAACGTCATAGTCGTATATTAGAAGGAAGCGGTACTTCTATCTTACTCGCACGCTCTAATTTACCGTAAGATTTATTATTTAGTTGAGTATTGAAAGTTTAAAAAAAATAAAAGGGAAGTGTTTTTAAGAAATAACCAAATACATACCTACATACCAAATATATACCTTATCTATTTGGGCGAAGAGAAGTCATTTATTTTGAAAATGTGGGGATGTCCAGGATCCGCTTTTAAATTTTTGTGTTTTACAAACTGTACATAGAAACAGTTTTAATCAGGAACTATTCAATCTAAAAATCCTATATTTAATTAAGATTAAAATATCTTAGATAAAATTTCAAAATTAGAAATACTAGCATGTTTTAGTTCATTTTTAGATATACAGATAGCGCTAGTTACCTTCCGTACAAAAATACACAAAAGGCGAACGTCGTAAACTAGAAACTTCTACTGTGGCCAATGTTCGAAATAGTTTTTAGGAGAATCTCTAGGTGGCGCTGTAAACAAAAAGCAATCAGTCCCTTCAGTTATATTAAAAACCTCAATTATAATTAATAAGGAATTAAACGAAGCTATCTCTTAAAGTGTTTAAGATACTCTAAATTATTATATTGTGTTTCTGTACTGCACATTCAATACGAATATTGTAAGTATACAAAATTAATAAGACTGATAAGATAATAGTAGTAACAGACTGAAAAGTACTAAAGGCACCAAATCCTACAATATCCAAAACAAATAGAATTTTCTTCTTTAATAATGATGACATAAAGGATGACATAATAGTTTATTTTACTTCCAGTCCAACCCTGCGTGGCCAGACATGTCCTTTTAAGGAAGTGTTACCCACACTACTGCATCTAGCTGTGTGAGTTGGAAAGCAAAACAAATTTCTGGTGAAGAGTTTGAGAAGTTAATCAAATTTTGTGGCAACGATACATTTTTAGAGATATTCCTGGTTATAAAAAACTGCCACTCATATCAAAATTTTATTTAAGTTATACAAAAGGCTATAAATGCGAACAGGCCGTACCAGACAGGTTGCATTTGTGTGTATAAACGAAAAGAAACACCGACGAAGCGATGGAATAATAACGTTTCGCGCACACAAACATATAAATATCGATTTTTAGAGTTGAGAATTATTATCGATAACATGATATTTTCTTCCCCTATTATTGCTGCTAAGCATCAGTTCTAAATAACGTGTTCTGGTTTGAGCAGTGTGGTGTTGGCAGAGTCTACTAACACATTAAGCGAGAATTTATAGACGTTATGGATTTTCACGTGCTACAGTGAATGTACTTCCGACGCACCCTCAGTTCTTTATATCCTACCATACCCAGCACAAATAATGTGAGGTACACCAACAGATAAAAAGGATAAACCCCATATAATTTCAGGTACATACTTATGCCTTATAAATTTATTTGAATAGTCTTAAGCTTACTTCCGATGAAGAACATTAACATCCAACGTTCGGATAGATATGCAGTCTATTCGGAGGGTTCTGATCTAATTCCCAATGGGGCAGAAATTTCAATGATGAATTTACATTTCTCTTACTGGTCTGGGTGTTTGTGTACTTGTTTCTACGTGCGGCCACGGCATCCACGATAGAGGGAATCCTAGTGTTTAGGCTATGAATATATATTTTTTTTCTTTTATATAAAATAAAATGAAATTTCACGTAATAATATCATAAATTCCCTTAAAACTATCGTTACGTTAACGATGAGTCCGTCACTGTGACTCCTCCAAATAGGGTTTTAATGGTCTTTTTATTTAAAAATAACTTAGATTACTAGTAACTGCTCAAGCACCCTTAAACATTCTGAGTACTGACGACCACTGACGTTATTTTTTTTTAATAGATATGTAATATACTTAAGATATAATTTGCTCTAATGAACAGCGACGTTTAAGATCTCATTTTGAATCTGAACGATGCTACATATTTAATTAATTATCATGTGAAGCATTTCTCCAACTAATTTTCGCCGAGCCTTGGGGTTACTTCGTTTGTTATAAGTTGGCTTGAGTTATAAAGCCGAAATTGATATGGTTGACTAGGATAATCCCCATAGTGCATTAAATAAAAATATGATCATGAAGGTTATTTTCCGTTTTCGTGACCGCAAGTTATAGATAAAATCCGCAAGGTATTGATTTAGTTCTATATGTGAAATGATGTATAAAAAATTCGTATTCCCATATAAACTCATACATTTTCAACTCAAATGATCTTTAATCATTTTTAAAAACTTCAGGTGCACGCATTTTCCTGTCTTTTTTTTTTCTTCTCTCTTCTCTTTCATTCAAATTAGAACTGTTCTTTATGTTTTTACTAAATAGTGCAGACACAATTAGAATTTGCAGTACCTTCTTAGGTGTACCGATGAAATCGTGAAAAATGTCCCGACTACTTTAATCTTCGTACATTGACTAGTTTTTTAAGGTTTTGAAATTTGACAATAACAATTGGGGTCATGACCCTGTGACCCCCCCCTCCCCCCCGGTCAGAACCGCGCCGTGAAATATGATATATATATGTTCATGATATGATAAGCTATTACGTCTCCGAAATGTACATTCAGACATGATTTGAAACCCGTAACTTCCAGTGTACCCCTGTCTACGGCCCTAAATTTACAAAGCTCATTTTAATGCGGACATTCGTTCTGTATCATCGATAACGCTTATCGATAACGCAAACGTATCACATCCCTATTAAGTATGAGTCACCAGCCCACATATTCCCGTAATGGTGAGATAATGCAGCAAAGACTTCATTGGTCGAAACGACTATGCGGCATTTGAATTGACCAATCGGAGGATGGTTTGGGTAGCGTCGGTCCCCCGTGACGCCGGTAGTATAAATAGGGGTCTAACGGAAATTTCTTCAATATTTCCCGTTCGGCAAGCCTCTTAACCGGTTCAGCTGAACGTCGACTGACATAGTTAAATAATTTATTTGTACGTTAAGTTCAACAAAACTCTATCAAAATGGTAAGTGATTTCTGTCTTCTATAACATACCATCACCATCGTAGTAATTTTTTCCACTTTTGCTCCAATTACGCGATTCCTATACGAAGTGCCGGGAAGCCATCTTGTCGTGACCCTTTTCGATGTACACGAGGTCGTGTACGGTGTTCTATAGTTTGAATTTTGAAATACTCTAGCATAATTTTCATACTGTTCTTTATTATCCTCCTGATTAGATGTGATTTTGTTTCTATTATCTTTGCAAGTGACACTGGACGTCAAGTTATTGATTTCATCAAGACTGTCTCGCCGGTAGCCACGCCTTGAGGTCATGAAATGATTTAAATTGAACAATCATATAATAAAAGCTAATACCCCGAGTTTTATTGTTAATTCGAGCCTATTTTGAGATGATGACGTGTTGACCTCATTGAAGGCTTATGATGTCATCTGTTGTGACCGATCGAGGCCGATTTCATTTGAATTTTCCTTCGCTTCTTTGAACACGTATGGGCGTTGTCCGTGTTTCTTATTCAGATTTCGGGTTAAAATACTTTTACCGCCGCATAACCTGTCATTAACCTCGTGGCTACTTGGGTGTAGGCACTCTACGGTCGTAGGATGGGATATTTTAGTACTAGGGTGGGTACCTATTTCAATAATTCTTTGATTTAAATTATTAATTGGAATTTACATTATGCACCTTTACAAAGTTATAGAATCTCTTTATTATTTATAGAGGCATTGTATGGTTAAGTCTGACTTTCACCGCGACTTTCGCGCTTGACCGAGATTCTTTCCACGCATTTTGTTCGATACTTTTATGCAGTTTGAATGATTTTCTCAATTTAACGTTGAACTTTTGTACTTTATATTAAAATAAATGTAAATTGGAGTTTTCTGTAAGTCTATTCGTTCTCTATACATGCCATAGTTTTGAAAGACCATAGTGTAATTACCAAACCATAACTTAGACTAAATCATTATATTTGTATTGAATATTCAAACTTGTTAGAGCATTTTGTAGTTACTGCTGTAGCACACCATGTGCTATGTTCAGATAGTACATAAATAGTTTGTTTGTTTATTCATGTCTTTGAACACTGGTCAAAGAATTTTACTTCAGCTTATTTTTTTTTTAAATAAAAAATTCTTTGCTGGGATTCACACCCTGAATGCTCTGACAGACTAGCATGTTGACCACTGGGTATATGTTTCATCAGACTTGACTTAATGGGACCATCATCATGTCGCATTATTGTGCAACAGCCCTGCAGTGGTCTCTCTTTCAGAGGAGAGAGGGTTAAGGCCATAGTCCGGTTTTATAATTACTTAGTTGATGGTACCATGGGACAGTCCAGTGAATTGATCCAATACTTTTATATAGTTGCATTTATGTCTTCATTAGTGGACTGCCAAAACTGATTGCCACATGGCTGCTTAAAATATACAGTATTTTAAAAATATTTATTTTGTTCATAGCGTGAGTGCATCTCTGTACACGTTGGCCAAGCCGGAGTCCAGATCGGTAATGCCTGCTGGGAGCTGTATTGTCTGGAGCATGGCATCCAACCTGATGGCCAGATGCCCACAGACAAGACTGTTGGGAGCGGTGATGACTCATTCAACACCTTCTTCAGCGAGACTGGGGCCGGCAAACACGTACCCAGAGCAGTGTTCGTCGATCTTGAACCTACAGTAGTTGGTGAGTATTGTGGATGACACTGATGTGTAGCACTAATCTTGTCGCAAAACAGCAATCCAAGAATGACTGATAAGAATAGTCAGGTTCAATTGATATTTTCTATAGTATAAATAATGGAAAATTTCTTGTCCACAGACGAGGTTCGCACAGGCACATACAGACAGTTGTTTCATCCAGAACAACTTATCACTGGTAAGGAAGATGCGGCCAACAACTATGCCCGCGGGCACTACACTATCGGCAAGGAAATCGTAGATCTGGTCCTTGACCGCATCCGCAAGCTTGCTGACCAGTGCACAGGCCTTCAGGGCTTCCTCATTTTCCACTCATTTGGTGGTGGTACCGGTTCCGGCTTCACCTCCCTTCTTATGGAGCGCCTCTCGGTTGACTACGGCAAGAAGTCCAAGCTCGAGTTCGCTATCTACCCAGCCCCTCAAGTCTCCACCGCTGTTGTTGAACCCTACAACTCTATCTTGACCACCCACACCACCTTGGAGCACTCCGACTGCGCATTCATGGTAGACAATGAGGCCATCTACGATATTTGCCGCCGCAACTTGGACATCGAGCGCCCCACATACACGAACCTGAATAGGCTGATCGGTCAAATCGTGTCCTCCATCACCGCCTCTCTGCGTTTCGACGGCGCCCTAAACGTCGATCTTACCGAGTTCCAGACCAACTTGGTGCCCTACCCTCGTATCCACTTCCCCCTGGTCACCTACGCACCTGTCATCTCTGCCGAGAAGGCGTACCACGAGCAGCTCTCCGTCGCCGAGATCACCAACGCCTGCTTCGAGCCTGCCAACCAGATGGTGAAATGCGACCCCCGCCACGGCAAATACATGGCCTGCTGCATGTTGTACCGTGGAGACGTCGTACCCAAGGATGTCAACGCCGCCATCGCTACAATCAAGACCAAGCGTACCATCCAGTTCGTCGACTGGTGTCCTACCGGTTTCAAGGTGGGCATCAACTACCAGCCACCCACTGTGGTGCCTGGTGGTGACTTGGCCAAGGTACAGCGTGCTGTGTGCATGTTGTCTAACACCACGGCCATTGCTGAGGCCTGGGCCCGCCTGGACCACAAGTTCGATCTTATGTACGCCAAGCGCGCCTTCGTCCACTGGTACGTCGGTGAAGGTATGGAGGAAGGAGAATTCTCAGAGGCCCGTGAGGACCTGGCCGCTCTCGAGAAGGACTACGAAGAGGTCGGCATGGACTCCGCAGAGGGTGAAGGCGAGGGAGCCGAAGAGTACTAAGCTGTTAAGCGTTCATTACTACTTCGGAGCACTCACACCGATACATTCCGGTGATATGAAATAAAAATATTACAAAAATAAAACCTCTTTTTTCTTAATTTCCTTATGAACCTTAGTACCTAGGTACAGAAGGCACAATAGGCTCAAATTCAGAATAGTACGATAGAAATAAACATTTCCTTTCATAGCAAATTTTTATGTAATTGATTCTATAATGTCTCGAATCGTGGTCATATAATATAGATATGGTGGTTTTCTGACAAACCACCTGTTTTTGCATAAAGCGGCGCTGACTGACTTGCTTTATTTCTGTTGAAGGGTGTGGTTAGGCTGAAGAACCAAATAGGTAGTCATTCTATCTTAGTAGCGTGTTCATGTGAAACCTATTTGAGGTTAAATGTAGATGGTCACAGGCTGCAGTGACCAAAATATCGGGAGCTCGGGTTTGCTCGTGTACCTAATAAGAATAAAACATTCGAATACGTATATTCTCTAAGAGTGCTAAGAGCAATTGCACGACCGTTGTAATTTTAAGGTGGCTATCTGCTATTTACTTTGGATTGTACGCTAATTTAATACGTTACATCCCTATCTAAACTTATGCCTATCCATGTAGGACATACAACCAATTTTTAAGTATTACGTAAGCTTAAACCGACAGAGTGCCTTAAACAATACTTAGGTACAGACTCGCGATACTATTGTCCCGAATTCAATGAGATACGCGTTACGTCATGTCTTAACATGAATGACTCCTTTCAGCGTACTTTGTGAACTTGCCTAAGCAAGCCCACGTTCCATGATAGGCCTACGCGCAATTCTATTCAAATCCTTGACGCCAATCCCACGTACAGCATTAAATTAAAGCTAGATTGAAAGTAATGGGACCAAGACAGTCAACTTACCGAATCTGTGGGCGATGTGACATCATAACGAATACGGCAGCTATACCATATTAGGAAGCGATGAAGGCTCATGTATGACAAACTATAAAGTGGGTAGAGGTAGGTATTTATCGAGATTTCTATAAATCTGCCTAAAGGGAATGAAATTCGGGCGCTACTGGTGGTAAAATACTAATAATATAACAAGGTAAACAAGGTTTTGAATTGAAAATGAGAAAAAGATGGCTTCATATTCTTAGAATCCCATTAAGATTACCTAGGTATATCGTAGCTAGATAAGTAGGACTTACACAGAAACAAGAATATGAATTTTCATGGACTTTAGTGACCACTCAATATCAGGAGGTCAGCACGATGCTTCTCTAATAATAATAAAAACCCTGGCATAGTGACTTCTGCGACCATTTCACAGCGACCACAGAGAAACGCATCCTTTGCTCTTCGGCCCATAGAATTTTTCCCAGAGGAATAGCCCCCAAACGTTAGTGCCCACTACAAGCCGTCGCGTCGTTACTTCTAGGTCAAACATAAAATAATATCATACTTATTGTTATAGTATGTATTCTGTGAAAATGATTTTTTTATCCTGGAATTTGAGAACGTTATGTATCACTTTAGAGGTTTTTTTTAAACATTAGATTAAAATAATGTTTAAGCTGAACTTGTCTTTCTTTCAATAGAATACAGACATTATATAGTATACGGTACCTACGTAAAAATACTGTTACTGGTAGATACCTAGTATGTTCTACTGACTGACGAGCAGCCACAGAGTACTTTATAAGGAGCGCGCGGTGCGGCAGTCGACTTATTTGGACGTATCATCTAAATACTTATCGTTGATCGATGTCGTATTAGGGAAGTCATGTTGATAAGCTATTTGCATTTCTAAATAGCTAAATCCATAAACATAACTCAATGAGTTTTCAAGCTGTAATTCTTTTTCTCCTGTAGGTACAAAATCTAGTGTAGTAGTAAATCTTACAGCAATTTAATAAATAAATAACAATACATGAATAAATAAAGTATCGCACTCATAGCCCCACAGTAGGATTTAAACTGTGTCGTGGGTGCCATGGACATACACAGAAACAAGCACACAAACACCCAGACCAGGCACAGAACTCTACATCCATCATTAAAATTTCTGCTCCACTGGGAATCAAACCAAGGACTCTCCGAACGGCAGACCGCACGTTGACCACGACGCCATATGGGTCGTATATCAACACTTCAGACTCATAGCTCCAAACTAGGATTCCCAGCGTTGTGGCCGCCTTGAATATACAAGTAGGTACAAAAACAAAACAAAAACATACACCCAGTCTAGGAACGGAAATCTATACCATTCAAAATTCTGCTCTAATGAGTTAATAATACAACATATTTAAAAAAAAATCTAATGTAGAGGCCTACACACGGCCCAGTAATAACAGGGTTCCAATTTTAAAATAGCATTGATTTGGTGAGCAAGTTTCTCGTCATAACTTTGAAACAAATCATTAACAAGTATCTACCTACTTATACAGTATGTAATAGCCTAATACGCCCGGCGCTGTCTGTCACTCCTACCCCTCCCCCACTCTCATAAGTCTGGGACAGCCCTTAGGGTTCCCCACATATTATGTCATCAGAAAAAAAAAGTGGTTCAAATCCCAGCACGCAATTTTCAATTTCGAAATTGTTATTCATAATTGTTTCTAAATTATGGGGATATTATAAATTAATTATCACCCGCTTTAACGGCGAAGGAAAATATAGTGAGGAAACCTGAGAGTTTCAAAATGTTCTCAAAGGCATGTGATGTCCGCTAATCTGCACTTGGCTAGCGTGGGGGACTATGGACTAAACACATCTCTGAGAGGAGGCCCGTGCCCAGCAGTGGGACAATTATGGGACAATGGACAATGATGATCTACTTTAGTGATTGCGGCGACCCTACGACTGCATCGACCTGCTTCTATAGTACGTAGAACGGTTTTACGGTACGCATAAGCAGCACACACATTGCAGTAAACTCATCTCACGAATGTGATTAGCCGACTTTACTAAGAGACATTCCGACGTCCTCAGGTGTAGCAATGCATTCACGTATAAGAAACGAGACTCCAAGTTTGGCGTCCATATGCCTTGCTTCTATATTACGTGAAAAATCAGCAGAAGTCTTCGTCTGATTTATGTGTCAAAAACAATAATGCTTATTTCTTAATTTGTTTTTTTTTTTTAATTATTTTTATTCAAACGGAATAGCAAATTAGCGTACAGGCCATCTGATTTTAAGTGGTCATTGCAGCGTAGGCTCAATTAGGACGGAAGTCCTATCCTTGTACATATGTGGATGCGTTGCTACTCCTGAGGGTTAAGTTGGAATGTGCAGTGTTTTCTGCCTAACTACACCCTTCAAACCGAAACACAGCAGTTTTCGCACTGCTGCTTCACGGCAGAAATAGGTGCGCTCGTGCCGCTGAAGGCGAGCCTTCGACTGTTGTTACTCTAATACCAAGATTTGGCGTCTGGACCTGAAGCTCTGGTACCGGTATGGTAGGGCCGGCCTTGATACTTTAGTCAATTACGTTTGCATGCTCGTTTGTCTTTTTCATAAGATATATTAAGCTTATAAAAAGTAAGAAACAAATAAAGTGTAAACGTCTGCATCTAAACAAAGTCGTGCAAACCAACATTGTATATAACTTGTTCGTAAGTTTGGTGAACAATTAGGTACCTACTGTATTATGTACAATAGAATGCACGTGAAAGATGGGTTCTCTAACGGCGTAATAGCAAGAAATAGAACTTGCAAGTACATACAGTCAGCGCATAATCTATAGATTAGATACATTATATACTATATATAGATAGATTATATACTAGCTGTTGCCCGCGACTTCGTTCGCGTGTTTTCCAAAACATACATTCATGTGATGCTGGTAGTCTTATGTCGAAGGCTCGCATGCGGCGGCACCACCGGTACTCCTATTTCTGCCGTAAAGCAGCCGTGTGAGAACTGCTGTGTTTCGGTTTGAACGGTGTAGTTGGGCAGAAAACACTGGACACGAGGCATTCCAACTTAGTCTTTTTATTCAAACGGAATAGCAAACGAGCAAGCAGGCCACCTGATGTTAAGTGGTCACTGCAGCCCATGGACACCCACATCAAACCTCAACTAAGACGGAAGTCTAACCTGAGGTCCGATGTGGATGCGTTGCTACACATGAGGACTAAGTTCGAATGCCTCTTGTCCGGTGTCCTCTGCCTAACCACACACTTGCAAACATATTTTATTAGGATCATAATGCTGACTGTGGCGTCAATATTTATTCTGGAGGGCTGTAATTTTGTCAAGAAACATCCAGAATTTTTCACCTTTTGCCACGAACAACTACGACGGTAGGTACCAAAAAACGACAAAAAAGCAAATTACAAAGTATAATATCAACGCTAAAGATATTCCGGACCTTACGCAATGTGCATAAGAGTTTTCAATAAATTGCCCTATGAAATGCGACTAATAAAAGATGACATAAAATTTTCCATTAATTTAAAACAATACTTAATAAACAAGTGCTACTATAAACTAACAATATCTTGCTGTTCAATAATCTGTTAAAAATATAAAAAAATGATTAAAAAATAACCTTCTAAATATAATAAAACGGATCGGTTCTCTCCCACTATATTTTTATACCCTAATAGGGTTCATAGTTACTTCTTGATATATAAGACTTAAATTACTACATAAGACCTAAAATGTACACTATGACTGCAATAAAATATTGAGTATTGAGTAAGAAGCTTATAGATATCTTGTTGACAAATAGCCACTGTGGCTAATTGACTCCTAAATCCAACATCAAATACTTCTGAAGACCTGACTTAATGCGTAGATGCGTTGCTGCTTCCGAGG
Organism: Doberes anticus; assembly: GCA_018250115.1. Classification (NCBI taxonomy): domain Eukaryota; kingdom Metazoa; phylum Arthropoda; class Insecta; order Lepidoptera; family Hesperiidae; genus Doberes; species Doberes anticus. The sequence goes on from DWKW01002431.1 coordinate 10,786, forward strand.
AATTTATTTATTTTGTAACAAACTCTTAATATAACTATAAACATATCTTAAATACGGAACGTACAGTCAATTGCGGACTTACATTTTATATACAATATTGTATCACTAAGTAAGTACCTACTCAGTATTGTAACGAGTATACCTTCAATGTACGTGCGTGTGGTGTATGTGTGTGGCGTGTGTGTGTATATGTGTATAGGTGTGCGTGTTTGTGACTATGAGTGTGCGTGTGTGTTTGTGTGTGCGTACGTGCATGTATGAGTATG
>DWKW01002432.1:0-11050 GCA_018250115.1 Doberes anticus
CTGCGTTTCGGTTTGAAGGGTGAAGTAGAATACATTGGACAGTATCTACACACAACAACATTACGTATCCACACATAACCTCAGGTGGGGCATCCGTACTAGTTGAGGTTTGATATGCAAGTCTATGAGCAGCAGTGACCACTTAACTTCTGGTGGCCTGCATGCTTGTTTCCTTCAGTCATGAGTATACATGATTATGCAAAAGCATGAGTTTTTTTATACTACATGAATCATCTATTACTCACTTTTTTTTTCCCATATTTTGAGCGCTAGAACGATACAATTAATTAAAAAAATATAGTCAACTAAATCACCAGCCTCAGGCCGCATCATAAGAGTGAAACAAATACATTTTAACTGACCTTCAGCGACGGCGCACGTCTGCACAATACTGAGAGGTCAACTTGTATCCCTGCTTCCACTCTACGCAACTTGTCTAACCATATGCATAATACGAAGTGATAGCTCAGTGGTTAAGAATCTCGACCTGCGGTTCCGGTGGGTCGGGGTTCAAGTACAGTCATGGATTTCGATTTTTTCGAAATCATTATTTATGTGCAGTATTTACGTATCGGACCTTTCCCAGTTAGTCCCAGTTTCCCAGTTCTCCCAGTCCAGTCGGTCGTTAATATTGAACAGGAAATGGCAAACTTTTATAATCACTTCCGTTAGCAATGCATGCAAAGTTTTGTACCTTACGGGTAAATAGTGATTAAATCTAGTCCTTCTAGTTTAGTCTAGTCTTAGTCTAGGCCTTCGGATATACAAAAATCTTTTAACGCACTGGTTGTATCTGGTTTCTATAAATCTATGGTTTAGTTTGTCTGTTATTTTTCTCTACATTATTGGAACCCTGTTGACGCTTGCTTAACTGTTATTTGTTAGGAGAACGAATTACCTCTGGAATGTCTCCGCGGTCGTAGTTAACGCACTCCTGCACGTTCGCCGACTGGATCGTAGAATTAACCAAATCCAGGGAAACGCCATTCAGTTTTACCTGTGAAGTAAAAGTTGTAGAATGTTACTCACTATTATACTATACTATGAAATCATAATTTAATTTGTTAAGTATATTACTATTCATAATTTCAGTAAATAAAGTATACTCACATCCTTGATACATCCGCTGAAGCCGCCAGAGACGCCAGTTTTGCTATTGAGCATGATGTAATCGTCCACTCCACCCACAAACAAGGGCGTGTCGAAGCTTAGATCCTGAAAGAAACATTCCATTACTAATTCTTCTCGAAAAGAGTATCAAAAAAATCAAAATAAGTAAAGAAAGAATGGAGTAAAAGATCCTTTTCCCCACAATTAGCTTTTATAAGCCAATATACGTCTTCATAGATGAGTGAGTGATAGCTTAGTGGTTAAGCATCTCGACCCCGCTACGTCAGGTCGAGGTTCAACTCCCGGCACGCACCTCTATTCCGACAAATATTGTCTATACCAAATTTTCGAACTAATGTGCATATTATGAATTAAATATCACTCGCTGTAACGTTGAAGGAAAACATCGTGAGGAAACCTACATGCCTTAGAGTTCTCTAGAACTTTCTCAAAGGCACGTGAAGTCTGCCAATCCGCACTTGGCCAGTGTAGTGGACTATGGCCTTTACCTCAATTCTAAGAGAAGACCTGTGCCCAGCAGCGAGACAATAATGGGTTGATGATGACGATAATGAGTTACATCTTCTAAGGAACGTTACAGAATATTAATTGTTTGTTTCAGGTTTTGAGATGCGAATAAAATTAACGTTTGGACAGTCCTACGATTAGGGTTATGCAGTCCGCAACCCATACCCCGCCCGTTCGATTTCCATCCACTTATCTCAGTTCGCTTATCGCATCGACAATCTTAGTCATCGACATACGCTTGATAGTTAACGCCGCTTCATCAATATGCCATAAAGACAGTCTTCGGTGAGTGCCGTGACCAGTATTTTTGTTGATTAATGTACCTTAGCCGATTCCAGCGTTCCCTGGTACTCGTTGAGGACATTGATCCTCATGACCACGTTGACTCGAACACGTGTCATGCGAACGTCGGTCCAGTCATTAGCCAACAGCGTGTTGTTGCTCGTAAGAACCACTGGTGTGCTTCCTGTGATTTTAAATAATGTACACGTGCATGACATTCACGTAAAATAAATATTATAATGAATGCACACAAAAATGTAATGTATGAACTAATACTGAAATTAGGTAGCGTATTTTTCGTTTATCGGAATTACTACGATATTCCAACCGATTTAGCAGATGATGAAGATTGCCGATAGGCTATGTAAGTATTTTATTTCATATGAAAATTAAAATTAATAACTGAAGCGGAAATATGAGTAATTACGTTATTTTTTTTTTAAATATATTTTAATAGAATAGCAAACCAGCATACAGGCCACCTGATGTTAGTGGTCACTGCAGCTTATGGACATCCACATCTGAGGTTGTATATGGATGAGCTGCTACTCCTGAGGACTAAGTTGGAATGCGTCCAGTCCAGTGTCTTCTGCCTTCTGCACCTTTTAAACCGAAATACAGCAGTTCTCACACTGCTGCTTAATGGCAGAAATAGTTGCAGTGGTGCCACCGAATTCGAGCGACATAAGACTTTACCACCATCAACGTTGCTGTCTTGAGCCTGCCTTACATTGCTGTTGTAACAAATTACCGGACACGTATGTACAGAACAAATCATTGTCTGTGTTGTTTTTTGTTAAAAATTTATTGTTTGTATCCTATCGATCGGTATCTTTTAGATCTTTAGATACATAAATAGGTTAGATTACGTAAAAAAAAACAATATGGGAAAAAAAATTGAACAGCTCGCTTACCATCGCCAAAGTCGTAACGGAACTCAAGTTTGCCGTTGCGTACTACTAGAGAAATGAAACCTCCGTTTCCTCTAGGTGACTGAGCGGAGTACATAATGATTCCATCCGTGACGGGTGCCGAGGGTTTCACTTTCATCGATATGCTGATAAATCTCGACGTGTCCGGGGGCTTGACCGCTAGGTAAGCACTTCCAGTGAACGCAGGGTACTCGATCGATTGCTTTATTTCACACCTGCAATCAAACTCACATGTTTAGAATTGTGCCCGCCTAAATATCTACACGGGAACACATCAAAAGCGTAAATCCAAAAGAACGAACAGAACGTTTCTAGTAATTCAATATTGATTCTTAGCATATTCCGTGACACGAAATTCAATTAATTAGGCATCTAAGAAAAAATATTTAAAAATTTAAATATAAAGGTAGAAAAATATTTGCACCGTAGTCACGAGAATTAGGTTGTTCAAACGAAAATTTACGGTTCATAAAGTTAAGAACATGTAATAAAAGTGTTAAAGTGAAATGCCACTATATACATAGTTTGCAAGAAACCTACTCGTGGCTAAGATGGAGTTAAGGTAAAAAAAAACAATACAAACAAACATTTCTTAGATATATGTAGGTACTGGACGTAACTGTTAAGAATAGCAGAACATAATGTCCTACGTAAATTTCTAAAAATAATACATAACTAAAACACTTTCCATGCGCAAAAACCAACAAAATAATTATGAAAAATAACCTACATTTAAATATACATGAAGTGCGTATTTTCATTTAATTAATTTTATGTTATTATAACATGACAAATATTTATTTGCAATTAAAAAAAACGATTAATCACTGCTGTTTTTGTTTATATCGAAACAGTTAGAAAAAAATTGCTTTAGTAATCTTTTTTTTATAATCTATCAAGCATTTTTAGCAATTGAAGCATTGACTTCCTAAAATATCTTATATGAGAAGGTACCTTTAAGTACAGGTTTTGGATGACATGTTAATCGACGTCAGAATTAATTAATATTAAGTGATTTTTTTACTTGATTCATTTACCTCTAAATAATAAGTGTAGTAGAAAATCCTGTTTTAGTACCAATACTTTTACTTATAGGAACCTTTGTCTCCGACAAAGCGATAAACTTCTCAAATATTCACAACATCGAGATAAGAAATTTAATAGTTTCGTCCTTTTCTAATACAGTAGACTAAAATTAAATTAGAAAAAGACAAAATACAACTGACGTGGTTGAATACATACACGACCAATATCATGAGTTGGCCACTGTAGCATAAAAAAGGGAAAAAATATATAGTGAATGTCATTCAAGCAGTAATATTGTGCATAATAATATAAAGACAGATTTATGTCGATCCAGTAGCTGGATCCAGTTTCGCTGTATCGCTGGATCAACATTAACAGTTCATCGTTCAATATACCGTCCGGTAGCTAGATCAGCTAGATTCAGCGCTAGATCTGATTAGAACGGCTACTGTCTATTTTTTAAACCAGACACCTACCCCCGCAGGCCGTTCTCCCCACGCTATTGTCTCTGCATGACTCTAAGCGGGCCTTTCCAATCGCTGGCCCTACATTTCAAGCAATACTACCTTTTTTCTGCGGAAATTATAATTGCATCGGAAATAATTGACTTTTTATTTCTTCAGTTGTACAAAGAAAGATGATTATTTCGCAAATTTGTAATACGTATCTGTTCTTCAATAAATTTTTAGGGTAAAGAAATAAAACGTACTGAAGATATGAGAATTTGTAAAAACGTATGCAGCGAAGTAATGAAATGGAATTAATTGAAATTTAATATTTAATTTTCGATTTTAGATAACAATTAGGTATTTCGATATTTTTTATTACGGCGCGGTTCCGAAAATACACATTTTCTAATTTTTTTTCATACATATTAGCAATTAGGATTAAGCAATGCGACTGCGGTATTAATTTTTGTGAAATTGCGATTTATTTTGAAACAAAAATCAATTGTCCAATCTCTGCAATCGTTGAGAAGGACCGAGCAGCGCTCACAATGCGTTACTACCCATTTAGGTATTTTTGTTAATGTTTTAAATCGCCTTCGTTTTTCAAAATGTCCGGTCCATTTGAGACGTGTGGTTTCACCAAAAAAACAATCCGATTGGACTTACAGTCTGTCTTACTGTCCACTTCAGCTACTAATTTTATGTGCCTTAAAAGCTACTGGTTCAACATAAATGTGCCATACATCGTGATTATCACTGCGTTTGCAATTTAAGTGAATAAATGATAGTGCGAAATCATTAAGTGCACAAGACTGATTGTGCATGTTGGAATGCAGCAGCCTTTTTACAGCAGCAGAATAGCATCAATGAACCTTTGGAGCAATTCGCAATTCCTGTCAATTACATAAAAATGTATTATATTATAGTTATAAATAATTCTTCTGTTTTTATATATAATAACGTACGCGTTTTTTCTTGCGAAACTTTAACAGCATCACGTGTTTTATACGTAAAATATCATTTTTATGATGTGAAGTCTCGATGAATCGGTCTTCGCTAGAATACTTCCATTCACTTTCCTATTCTTTTCAGATTATAAAAGCATTTCATTCTTTTTCATTCATACAACCCGGGTGCAAACTTTACGTAGGTAAACCTATTATCGTTTTAACAAGCAAAACAGCGTATTGTAGGTAGCGTATTGCATATACGCGTCACTTACGCGTAATATTATCGCCATGTTAGTTTGTTCTACGATAATAATATGGCAAGCGGCTATATTATGTGTCATAGGTTATAAAGTTTATTTTGTGTTGTAAGTTTGCGCAATCAACCCAATTAAAGAGTTCGGAGATAAATTTCAACACTATGTCACTTATATTATAATATTTGGGTAATATAATAGATTATACTAACGTACTTCGATGTATTTAATTGTATTTTTAATTAATTAATATTTAATTGTATTTGAACAAAGTATGGCGTTATAAAACCATGTCATAGATGTAAGCATCTCTTTATTTATAAGCCGTCCACTCACGCTTGTTACTCTTACATTGGTAAATTATTACAATATCTTTCAACATTTGCCCCGGGTCCAAAGTTATAAATACATACAGAGTACAATTTTCTTTGGATTATACGTACGTCGCTCTAAAGCCGTTATACTCTTCATTATCAACTACCTTTTCATTCACGAGTCATATGTGGTTGCGTGTCATTGTGAATGGTACCATGTTGATAAATTTTCTGGTATTGGAAATGACGGTAACCACTTGTCATCAGTTGGACCGAATGCCCGTTTATCAGTTTCTAATATAAAATAAGATACTCACTTCTTGCCGGTGTACGAAATGGGGCAGTGACACTTGTACCCATCGATGGAATCGATGCATCTGCCGGGTCCACAGAGGCCTGAGTGGCAGGCGTCGCCAGCGCGGTCACAGTTGCGATCAGCGAAGCCAGGGGCACAGTGGCACACGTAGCCCCGCTCGATGCGTGCCTCCTGTTGTATAATATTTGGTATGGATTTCAAAGATAGCAAATGCCGTGTTAAAGCACTACGTTCCTTTTCTGTTGGTTCTCATAAAAAAAAACAATTGAGTGACTGTAGACACTGGTGAGATTCCTGAACTTACAGTCTAAGTGTCTTTGTCTAGTTTTGATAACTGTACTAATAGTTATTTGGTTAAAGAATTTAAAAATATAACTGAATGTGTAATGGAATATTAGATCCCCGTTTATATTTATCGATCGAAACTGTGGTTCAAGTTATATTGAAAGTAATTGTAAGCGGTAAAGTTTTTCCAATCATTCATTAATAATGGAACATAAAGGGTTTGTAGCAATGGTCGCCCTAGTCGACCGTCTGTCCATCGATAGGTGGGACAAGCAAACACCCAAACCGGGACAATATGGACTTCCGGCGAAAGGCCTCAGCAGACCTCTCTGATCGAAGCCCGAATTCTCTACGTTGTCGTGCGACACTGGGAATATATGAGACATCAAATATATATTCATTAATACCCTCCATCACTCATTCAATCATTCATTCATTCTATCATTCGTTTATTTAAAATGTTTGTAATGGATATTAACCTGGCAGACACCATTGTTGAGACATTGGTGAGACGTGCACGTGTCACACTCCTGCACGTTGTACTTCTGCTGGTTAGATACCATTATGTTCTGTTCCTCCCTGCCCAGGATCAGCATGCTCACGCATCCGACGAACCTGTGATTAATGATAATAATTAAGAAGAAATCTAATGTAGCGTCTATATCCGTGCAGAAATAATCTTAAAGCTTCGTACAAACACCTATACGCATTCGTACAAAAATAATATATTTATTGATAATCATTTTTGCCTGTAATTTATAATGTTATTATTTTGTAACATACTCGTACTCACAAAGACAACGATCTGACCTATAAAACGCAAAAAGTGCAAATTACAGGCAAATACGATCATCGACGAATATTTTTTTCTTGGACGGCTGCATGTAGGTGTTCGTACAAAACTTAACAAATTACTTTAATAAAAAAAATACATGTAACGAAAAAGATGTGGAATACAACCACTATGTGATATTAGCGATGTCACTATTGTATAGTCTTACTAAGATTAGATATTGATCTGACATTATATGAGGAAGCTAGTTGTCGCTATGAATATTCGTATAGATCAGTACTTACCCAGTAGCATTAGCGATTTGGTATGGAAGCTCTCTGTAATTTGGCACGCCGCCAACGTACAGCGGTTCCTGGAGCTCAATGATGTGGTCTTTGGGCATCGACTCGTCAATAAACGGCCCGATGTTGTCGACGTCCATCGAAACTGTATCCATAAAGTATTGTGTAAAAATAAGTATTAGCAGGATTAGATCTACCAATTGCATTGGTCCGATACGAAAATTCATCTTTTAAATGTGAAAGGGAATTATAGCACACCAAACTTTGAGAATCTCGTGGAAAATCACGGCTTGCAATATTTCTCGTAGATTAACAACAAGGAACGATTAAATTACATCTCGAAGCTTCAGATTTGTTTCTATCAGTACATAATGTACATTCAAAGTAGAAAACCAAAATTACTAACAGTACATTTACTAAATTAAATAATCGTACTGTTCGTACATTCAATTACTTACCTTTGACATCGACCTTGCTGAGACGAACTGTGTGCCAAGCGTTAAGCGTCAGAGGTCTATCGCCATTAATAACTACGGCGCCAACGCCCGCATCCAACGTGAACCTTGGTGCTCCATCAACGAGCTGCAGAGCTAGAAAGTCGCCGTCCTCTCTGCTATTGTCTCTGTACTGGCTGTTATACAAAATTAAGCCATTGTTGTCTGAAACAGAATAATAAATTCGTTTTAGCACTTCCTTCTATATATAGCGAATTTAATGGGCAATTTTAAAGTGAATTTCCAATGACGCACTGACAGCACTGCAGTATTCCTTGATGAAACGTAGGTTGGGATTTCCAAGGAATGTGATGTAAGAAACGCTACCTGTCAGGTATCCTCAACCATTTCTTAACGTTGGAAATTTTTACTTCCTATTAATGCGCTATGTTATCTATGCCACCTTCTCAAAATTCAGTTATCGGGCCCATAGTATGCGTTGGTGTACTACGTTGACGATTATACTAACCTGTCGGTTTGAAAGAGATTTCGATGTCGAATTTTTCGTAAGCGTCTTTCAATGTGGGCAGTGCGATCCATCCAGCGCCATCAAATCGCGGAATTATACCCGTGACGCGTAATATTGCTCGTGTCTCGATTGCTCTGCGGTTGTTGCTCACTCTGCATACGTATGTACCAGCGTCCGCTTCGGTCACCTTGTCTAAGTGTAGATAGTTCTGTAAAAGGTCATATAAAGCTGTCATAACACTGCTGTTTCAGACGGCGACAAAACTGTTTTAGTTCGTCGAGCTACGACAACGCCCTTTTATGACGCAAAATAATTTACTTGTTCCAGTCTCCAGATGTTAAAGGATTTAAGTTTATAAAGAGTTGTGTACAGTTGTGAAGAGTGATTTTTGATCTTACTTCTGTTTTCAGGCAGTATTCCAAGCTTACATGAGTTTATCTGTAGATTTTAATGAACTGTATTGGTCGATTTCTAGCTTGCCATCTATAATAACATGAGGAAAAATAAAATAAAAATACCTCGTTAGGCCTGACTTCGGAAGGCAGTTGTGAATATTCTCGCCTCCATTCAAACGACACTGGTTCCTCCAAATCGTGCGAGCATGGCAGATCGACGGTGTCATGTAGTCGAGCCTTGAATATTTGGTCTCCATCAGTCGCAGCGTACGATGGACCGCTCGAACCTTGAAATGCAAGGTGTTACAATTATGACAAGCACGTATATTATTTAAAACCTGTGTTTATCCTGACCATTTCCCTTTGCAACGAAAGTAACTGATATAGACTGTTTAATGGTCTCTAGACTTGGATAGGTTTGAGATAGATAAGTTTGAGTTATAAAAGAATCAATTATACAGTTTGACCTTTACGTATTACGCGAGATGAATGTAGGCGAAGGCGAAATAATAAACATTTTTTGCATTCACATACTACTCCACAGACTATCGAAAAGGGATCATTGGAAATCGCACATAATTCACAATCGAGTTGTAATTCGCTCAATCTGACATTTAAAATTTCATTGGCGATAATCTCTACTCTGTGCGACTGTGGTAGTATGTGTATGTTTTTTTTTTAATTAATATTTGTAATGCATTACTTTATAAAAATATTAGCTGTCTGCACTCCTTCTCCATATAAACTTTAACTATACGAAATTTAATATTCCTCCGTCTACGTCATACAAAGTTTTTGCTTCACGTAATAATATTATAATTAGTTAAATATTGAAAATGAGCCAATTTAAGAACGCCCTCCTTTAGAGTAGTTTTATAAAAATATAATGGAAGAAATTTATAAGTAGAATTTTGTACAATATTTATTTTATGCATTCTATAATTTATATTAAGTTTACTGTGTACATAAACTATAAAATTAATAAAAGATATATATATATATATATATATACACATATAAACTTAAAAAAAAACGTTCGATGGTACCTGGCATAACTTCCAGGTTGAAGTCCTCAAAGCTGGTGCGCCCATAAGCGTCGCGTCCGATACATCTGTACACGCCCGTGTCGGACTCTTCCACGCCAGGAATCCTCAGGAGAGCTCCATCACCGTATACCTAAGGACGAAGATATAAATCATAATAACTATACAGAAACATAACCTTTCTCACAACAGCGTGCGTTCTAACAGGAAATGAGGCGAAGTATAACAAGTTAATCGGTACTTATGAGATCATCTACCAAAATTACATTGTATTGCATTAGCTAAATTAAATTATGCTATATGATGGTATTCTCATATTTCCTAAAAACAAACCGGGTAGTAATAAAACAAACAGACTTAATTACCGTTGTGTCAACGAATTCCTGGGTGCCATATCGCTCCCATGTAAGCTTGGTGCCCTTAGTTTTGTATCTGCACAAGACTTCTACTTTCTCACCGATCCTGAATTTTCTGCGTGGTTGGTCAATTGCTATTAGCGCCAATGCCTCTTCCGGGGGTCCTAAAACGTAAGAGGTATTAATGTACCAGAACTATGAAAATCGTAGAGTAATACGAGCTATGAGGTATCTAAGAAAAAAACAATTGCAGGTAGGTATCTCAATAAAAAAACCTTTTCTTTTTCTTCTCATTAAACTTCATGATTTGATGGTAGTCTAATGTCGAAGACTCGCCTGTGGCGACACCACAGCAGCGCCTATTTCTGCTATAAAACAGCATTGTAAGCACTCCTGTGTTTATGTTTGAAGGGTGTGGTTGAGCAAGCAGAAGACACTGGACATTATTGGACTAGTATTTCAATATAGTCGATAGTACTAGTAGTTAATGTAGTCGTTTGGACTAGTATTTCAATATTGAGGTCGAATGAGAATGTCCAAGAACTGCAGGGACCACTTAACATAACGTAACCTGTACGTTCGATTGATATTCCGTTAAAAAATTACAATAATGCACATAAAATACAACGATACACAACCTTGAAGCTGACAACACTACACATTTACTCATGCAAAGCACATAAAATTTGTTAAGGCATCAACATCATTGTTATGTTCCCAAAGAAGAGACACAAACTACAGAACCCGTACACTTTACAACTACAATTTACCTG
>DWKW01002433.1:0-11047 GCA_018250115.1 Doberes anticus
TTGATTTTTTTATGCAGTTAGTACATTCCTATGACGTCATTACACCGAGGTGCCTAGTTAACTTCTGCGTGTTGTACTTTAGTGTTGTAACCTGCATAATCTGTATCATGCAGTGGACGGAGCGCGCGGTGCAGTCGGTGAACAGCGACACCAGCAGCGGCACGTTGTCCACTTGCTCGATGTGTGGCCGGATGTTCTCGATTCCGCGAGGCAGTTTCGCCTGGAATACATTGTAAAATCAATCTACCGTTTTTAAATTGCGAAAGGTTCATATCCGGCCATTAAAGACATTTTTGAAAACTGATTAACTTGACCACTGAACGCAATACACTTTTTAATTTTTGTCTGTTTGTTTATTCGTTAATAAAGGAAAAACTAGTTCATCGATTTTTTTACGGTGTGTAGATTTATAATTCAATAATACCGTTGCAAGTTTGAAGAGCAGTAGTCAAATGGAACTTAAGACGCTAGGGGATAAATTTATTAGTAAAGAGATAAAGAGACATTCATTCGAAAGAAAAAGCAGTTGGTTTACATCACTACCTACTGTGTATGCTACTTAAAACAGAAATTAACATTTTCATTTTCAACATACAGCATGACATCAGTGGCGTAACTATGCCAGTGTAACCAATGCAGTCGCATGGGATCTGAGGTCGTGCGCAGACGGCTTGCGACTCTTGAGGACTAAGTTGCCTTCCGTCCTGTGTATTCTGCTTTACGACAAAAATAGGTGCAGAGTAGCCTTCAACGTAAGACTATACCACGGGATAGTTCAAATATAGTGTACTCACTCGATTGCTCATATCAAAGTGCAGCGGCGCGGAGTGGTCCGTGGAGTCAGTGAGGCAGGACAGCGAACGGCACGCGTCCACCGGCGACTCCGCCCCCGGCTCTAGCAGAGAGTCCGTCGACGGGTGGGATGTCGGTATACTACCACGCTGCAGCTAATAGAATCCATCGAACAGTTTGCTTTTATTACGTTACTTATTGCAGCTCTTGAAATGTGTTTGTGAGAATTTAATATATTTTAACGGTATAGTAAACGACCATGCAAACCGCCTGATGATACGTGATTCAGCCTATGAACCACCCATCAGTCTTTAGAGGTCCACTGCTGGACATGGTGCGCTGCTGGTGCGCCTCCTGTCCCGTGGGTTCTGGTTAGCCACATCCTTCGAACCGAAGCGTAATAGTGCTCTGACTGCTGCTTTATTTAAGAAATAGGTGCGGCGGTAGTGCCGCCGCAGACGAGTTTTCGACACAAGACTGTGCCTCTATAAAATTACATTATACATATAATTATTCGGTCGTATTTCCAATACTGATGACAAGTTATTACTAGTGTACTTGATTTATGATAATCGATTACATGTTTTTCTATACCAATAAACAAAATTGGAGTGTCTGTTTCTAATATTAAAACAATCGCTTTTTACTAAATGCATATACACGGTACATTTACCAAAATAATATTTTTTACAATTTTTGTTTGTCTGTCTGTTTATTCCGGGTAATCTCTGGAACGGCTGAACCGATTTTGTCTGGACTTTCACTGGCAGATAGCTAATGCAATAAGCAGTAGCTTAGGCTACTTTTATTATAGAATTACCTATGAGAAATATGTACAAAAACAAAATATCGATTCACAAAATAGAAGAATTTAATTAAAATTTGCATAGATATTTCTATACGCGAAATACATAATGAATAAGTTATTGTAAAATCAGCCAACTGAACAATAACTTTTTTGGTAAATTAAAACGCGGACGAAGCCGCAGGCACAACTAGTACAAAAACAAATAAATTTTGTTGGTATGTTCGCTTCGATTTTTATCACCTACCACATTATCTCACCGTCACCTTGGGTTGATTGGTAGAGAATGCTAGAAGGCTTTAAGCCCGCCTTTTGAAGCCTAATTTTAGGTCACACAATAGAGCTATTCGCTATAAATAAATAAATATATATACCTTCAACCCACTGTGCGCTGTCATGGAGTGTCTTGCCTTCTTGATTTCATTGTCGAACTTCACAGTAGTATGCTCCACGTTGATAGCGCCCGGCGCAGACATCGACAACGCTTTAGAGGACATGATGTTGCCACTACACATACGTAAACAAATGTTAGAAGATCCAATAGCGTTGGATTTTGATGGCTTAGTGCACGGAAGGCCGGCAATGTTCGCATAACATTCTAATGTTGGGTGCAAACAACAATACGTGTGTGTTTGATGTAAAAATGCTGTTTTCTATGCTGGACGTGGAGAGAGCATTCCATAATGTTCCAGCAAAGCAGAATTCGTAATAATTTTCTTTTGTAAAATTATAAATAATTGGGACGCAAGCTCCCATACCAGCTTTCCCTGTACTGTGGGATACTCGGATCCGAATATAATTAATTTTGCTTTAAAGTTTTGCTTTGCTTAAATGAAGGGCAATATTCCGCATTATGTTTAAAAAAAAACCGTAAAAACTGTATATAATCTCTATTTTCAGTTTACTGGAACATGTGTGGGTATCAGGGCTCTTCCGGTCGTAGGGCGGAAACGTGTACCAAGCATTTGTATCTAAATTGGTCGTAACGAAATGTAGTACCTACATACATCGGTCATTTCCTACTCAAAAACTAGTGTCTTAGCAATATTGAAGCTTTTCTCGAATAAAATTTTTTGAAAAATTTGTATATTCTCAAGTATATGATTAAGTAACTTACGCTTACTCTGTGTGCTGTGTATAAACTGAAGGAAAGTAGAAAAAACTAAACTACAGTTTCTGCTAAGGGGACGGAAAGTTAGCTAAACAGCGTAGGGAAGCAGATTTGAAAATGCAATGTGGCGTATTTTGTACTACATAACAAAGACTTTTTTTTTTAAATTATGTGTATATTTTTTTAGTTTAAAATAATTAAAACTATCAGTACATGACCACATTACATTTAAAAACACACATATGCTTGTCTATCACTCTACAAAATACTCATCAAATATTTTGTAAGAGCAAACCAAAGCTCTAACAATACAAACTCAAACAATTTGGGAACAAAATTATTACTAAGCATGCAAAAATAATGAAAAGTTAGAAGATGCACGTGAGTGTAACGTCACATATCACAAGTTAAATAAAACGTGCATTTATTGATATTAAGCGAATTTAATAATTTAATTGAAAGTACTACTACAACTGTGTACAATCGAAATGAACTATTATTGACTACTTAATATGATAACGCGTTCTGATGCATTCTGTGTCTGTATGTTTACGCGAGTTTTATCTGCGAATACACAGGAAATAAATAAATTTCATAAATCGCATGCGCACGTCAAGTGCGATCGAGTGGTGCGCGAGTACACACACGTGAGGCGCCATGAAATTAAGCTTTCATTCTCTTTATTGAAAATCAAACTGATTCCACTCTTGCACCAGTGTTATCTAGTCATACATATCAAATTTGAGTGCGCTACTTGCGACATATCGGTCTACCAGTTAACTGACACGGTTCTTGCGTTAAGGCGTCGCTATACATTTGAGCCGCAAATGGGCCATATTTTCCTCCACGTGCAATCAATGCCCATTCAACGAGCCTCCTTACGATATAATCTGTTACCTCCAGCAGAATCTTCGTTGCAGATTGAGCGCACTCATATCGCAGCGACGCCTTTGGATACGCGGTACGGGAGGGGCGCAATAGATAGTTCGAGCTTCGATGACGTCATCCGTCGCACCTCCCGCACCGCGCTACCACGGAAACCGGGCCAGTTAATCGGTAACCGACATAACGGAGATGCGACCGAGTGTTGAGACGTGACATATCACTCGTTGCGTGACGCACCTAAAGTGGACCGCGTCGAGCGCGTCCGCGCGCCGCAGCTGCGCGGCGGGGAGCGGCCGGCCGCGCGCGCCCGCCGGCGCCGGCAGCGGCGAGCCCGGCCTACTGAGGACGTACCAGCGTTACCACTGCCACTTACGACCGCTTCTTTGGCCTTTTGAGAGCCGCAAAACAGATATCAAGTAGAAAATATTGTTCGCATACGTCAGTGTACGCTACGCTGTTTCGTACATATGTAGCTGTTAAGGATAAGGATTTATAGTCCATTTTAATCATGGAATCACATCAACATGGAATTGTATACCAATTGATGTGTGGAATGGTCAATAATTCACTGTAACTGCACTATATTATGGACGTTAGGGTTTACTGAATTACGTTGACTTTTTGAACCATTTTTGAGTGCCAATGACGTCAGATAACGTACCTATGCGAAATGAATTGAAATAATAAATTAAATTGATTTTACTTTAATATCAGTGCGTTAAAAGTTTTTATATGCTAGTGGATTAGACTAAAGATGAATTTTATATAGGTCGCAGTATGAAATCCATCCACTCCTATTCGATATCACCGTCACGAAACGATTCAGAAACTAGATATTTTTTTTTATCTATACATACATTCGCAGTGATTCTGCCAAGTTTTCTTCAGATAAGTCTGGTGGTTGTTTTCGTATCGAAAATACGACACAATAATATTCCCCATTTCCATCCATAAAAAGGTTGAACTGACATCACTTTTCAACTACAAATTTGCGTAAAGCATTTCTACATGATATTTGCCTTGTGACAGTCGCGCACGATTGCATGTGCTACTTGTATGTGAAGCGCTATAAGCATTTTATAATACAATCTCATATTTGACAATAATGTGCTTGGTAATATTCTATTACCAAGTAGCATAATGAACCGTGACAAACATCTAGTTATTGTAATTGGCTCTACGAATTCAATGTCAGCGACGGTTCTGTACCAAATTTTTTATAAGATGATATTGATTGTTGCAATTAGTAAAATGAAGGATTAGGTATAATTACAACGATATTCAATAAAGCTGGAACAGGCGATTGCCGCGGACATGCGAAGGACAATCTTTAACGATGTTCAATAACTCTCAACTAAAAATTAATGATTCAATTATTAATTTTTCAAAAAACGAATGCAAATTTTAGATACGAAAAGAAAACATTGAACAATTATGTCGTGGTCAGATATTTAAAACGACATATTTGTATTGTAACAAGAACGTATAGGGAAATGTTTCATCTCTGAAGTAACAATTTCCGATTCCATTGTGTACAAGAAAAAGCAAAAAAAAATGTGGAAATGCGGGATTTTTTAAACAACTACAACAACTTGCATAATAGTGTTCTTGCCATATCCAAGATATAGAAACAGGAACTTGGCGGTCGTGCACCCAGATTATAAGATTCTACAAATATCTAGGATTATATATGAGAGTAAAAACTATAGACAGAGACAAGACTAACCAGATTAAACACTCAGACTTTTCATACGATCTAGAAAAAAAAAACAAAGAACACAAATTAAAAATAACATTGGAGAGAAATTTGATGAACTTGAAAAATAAACTTGACTTTTGATACGCTACATTTAAGACATTTAATTATTTAAATACAATCTTTTGTAACGTTGAAATAAAGGAGTTGGAATAGTACAAAAAAAACACAGCTATTAATAATATCTAAACACAACATTTATATTTATAAAAGGAAGACAAAGTTGTAGTATGTGTTGATTGGTTTTTATTACATCATAATATTGCTGTCGTTTTAGATAAAATATAATGGTGCGACCAATGGCTCCGGTAAAATATATTAAAAAGCTCAATTGAGCGTCTAATTAGACGCATCATTAAATATATAAAAACTTCATTTGTACAACAAAAATTGAAATAAACAATGAAGCCAGCGATCATTTCAGTCACGAATCAACACATACTTTCTTATTAGAGAGTAGGAAACAAATTGTAAACCGACTATTGCATTGATCGATGTGAAGATAATAACGAAATATACTGTTTATAAAAATTTAATAAAAATAGTAATGTAAATTTTTCTTAACAAAATAACCAACAGAACAGTCAGCCCACTTGCTTGAACATAATACGAATAAAAAAAAAATGTACAGTCTTCGTTATGTCGTGAATGATGTTTGTAAATATACATAGTTTAACCAATTAAATTATTTGCCATTCTTGAAGCGCTGTGTTAAAATAGGTACCAATTATGTCCCTGCAAATAATTAAATTAAACTTTAAAGTGATTACTCAATGATTGCTATTCCCCTTTTTGTAGTCAAACGATTGTCAAATTATATGTCATAAAATCAGTACGTTAGTTTGCTACGTTTATAATATCCTTTATAATATTTGTTAATAATATAATGAATTATAAGAAATAAAATCGTCTAAATAAAACAAATTGCCTTCAGTCCTAATTGTGTCTCAAACACTAACTGGATCTCTAAAATAGTCATGAGTTCCGCACTTACTGTGCAGGTCAGTAACATCTTAAGTCAATAACTACCAATACTATGATTAGTCACTTATATCCCAGAACGTAACTGATTGACCATGCGACATGACCAAACCTAAATCTCACCGGGTCTCCTGAACCTACTCTAGCGTAACCAACCTGGCGTTTCCCTCGGTCATGAGCGAGATGTGGCAGTTCCAGCCGGACTCGAGACCCATCTTCTCGCTGAAGACGCGCGACCGGAGCTCGTTCTCCTTGCTGAAGTGCACGAAGCGTATGCAGGCTCGCTCCAGCCGCTCGATCAGCTCCACCATGTCGCTCTGCGCCTGGTACTGCATCGTCACCATTCCGATGAACACCTAGTTATTTTTGAAAATTTCGATTATACAAGTTCGTATACACGCACGTATACGTATCTGTATAAGCGAGGACGTATACGCACGTATACGTGTACGGGTTCGTATACGCAAATAGTCAGTGCAGCCTACTAAAGTACAATATTGGCCATGCATAAATCATTGCATTGACTGTTTTCAAATTTTACTATTGTAATTGATATTCGTAACAAATTTTAGCGCGATCTATAAAAGATACTAAACGATTCCGGTACTAAGCAATAGCATCTAAAACAATTTTCAACATGTAAGATATTAAAACAATTAAGGCCAGTCAACTCGAAGCAAAGATAGACATATGAAATGCATGAAAATTATATATGACTTCATTGATTTACCTGATTACATTGCATATCGAAGAATCCTTCCGTATCGGTAACGTCGTTGTCTGTCACTTCATTGAATAGCAGAGAATCTGCAGTAGAGACGGTTTAATTCTTTATATGTAAGGATGCGCAAAAAATTGCACGAACGAGAATTAAATTTCTATAACAAAAAAATATGACTTTTGTAACATGCTGTAGATAAATTGCAGAAGAGTTTAATAATAACAATAATAATTTTCTGATCGAAAAACCGAGAGCATTCTGATCAAGGTTCGCGGCAAATATATCTTGCCGTAAAGTAATAGTATTCTGGTCTGCAAGATGTGTTCGGCGGGTTTTAATCTTGACATTAAATATGATGGTGGTAGAGTCTTATGTGGAGGGCTAGTCTGCGGTGGCAACACCGCCGTATTTCCGCCGTAAAGCAGCAGTCTCAGCACTGCTGTGTTTCGGTTTAATTGTGTGGTTAGACTGAATATAACGTACAGGAGGTAATGTACTTTCCAACTTTAGTCCTTAAGACTAAACTCAGCAGCGCATCCACGTCTGACCCCAAGTGAATTCGGAACTATTCTAGGTTCAATAAGGATGTCCGTAAGTTGCAGTGATCACTTAACATCAAGTGTCCTACATGCTTGTTTGCTATTCCTTAATATTAAAAAAAATGTTTCAGCCTCCTTCCCCATAAATATTCATTTATAAGTAGCTCTCTCCTTTACTTTTATGAATGTATCTTTTTTATATTATTTATTTAAAGTTCACGTACGGACAACACATCTGAAAGGAAAGAAATATAAAGAAGTGATGGGACGGCACAAAGTTACTGCTTATTTCTTTAAGAAATTTCTTTGAGTATGTTTTTTAAATTAGAGGATCAAGATACGTGCAGAATTGTGATAGAATACAGACTTTTACCGTTTTGATAATGACTCTTATATAACTCACCAGTAGAGTGAAAATGCAAAGCTGGCGCGTCCGCCCAGTGCACTGAATTCGGTACGTACAACTGTCGGCTGTCGGCCGGCAGCTCCAAGTACATCTGCGCCAGGGATGACGATATGCCGCGGGTCAGCGGCCTGGGAAGTACAAATGGTTGTAATTACACTGCAACAATCAACGAACGCTTTCAAGCGTTTCATTTCCACAAAACACTCATTTCAAAGTTGCACATAACTTCTAAAAAATAATTGGGATTCGAACCCCGACCCGCTGGATCGGAATTCCTGACTATAAGTCTGTGTTATCTCCTAAATAACTAAATGAAATAAAATAACTAAATCTATTACATAGTTAGAATATCAAAGTAGTACGATATTAAAAAAAAAAAAACTAATTAATGTAATTAACTAATTGATGTAATTAATTAGTATAATTGGTTTATCTGTACATCCACATTACTTCTGCATGTTTAAGAAATTTATGGCTACATATATTTCTGCCACTTACTTATAAGCGAAGGCAGTGCAATAAGCAGTGAGCGAGTTCCTCTGGTAGAAGTCGATGATCTTCTTGCGGTCGGCCGGTGAGATGGGCGTCAAGTCGCGCCCGTTCCAGTAGTCCACACACGAGTCCAGGATAATGTCAGCCGTTCCCTGACAAATTGAATGGATAACTGTAATGATGATGGAGTAATGGAGATGGGATGGAGTAATGGGAGTAAGGGTCTTATGTATAAACAACCATTGCTCCACATATCTCTGCGGCAAGGTGCCTGCACTAAGTTATTTTCGGCGAATTTTTCAAAACCTTCAAGTCACCGCTATCACGAAAGTATAGTTTAATATTAAAGTGCCAGCTCCCTGAATGTTTGTTACCTAAAAATCTGAAGTAAGAGACAATGCAGCACACATCGTATTTTATAACAGAGAGAAATGCAACAGTGGCGCCGCCGCAGGAGATCCTTGTTAATACCGCTAACCACGGTGTGTCTGTTCATCAGTCAATGTTAGGATTGTTTCCGTTCAACAGAAAACGTTCAGATCATACTTTTTTATATCAACATAATAGCAAACGAGCATGCAGGCCACCTAATGTTAAGTGGTATCTGCAGCCCATGTACATCCACACCTGATGTTGTGTGTGAATGCGTCGCTACTCCTGAGGACTAAATTGGAATGCCTCCCATCCAGTGTCGTCTGCCTAACTACACCCTTCAAACCGAAACACAGCAGTTATCACACTGCTGCTTCACGGCACAAATAGGCAGCGGTAGATCTTCGACATAAGACTTTACCACCATCATATCAACCATCATATCGTGGCAACCAAGGTCGCAACGTCCCATCACGAAGTGTCAAACCTGGGTAAGCATCTGCAGCTGGTTGGCCTGGTCGCGCACGAGCACGGCCAGCATGTGCGGCAGCGGCACCTTGACGCGAGTGCTCAGGTGCAAAGAGCGAACGAATCTCGTTTCGCGCCGTATCGTATCCGCTTGCTAGAATAAAAAACATGTATGCAGTAGAAACGCGGTAGAAGTGAAACCTTCAAAAACTACACTTAAAATAAAACGCATAAAGAGCAGATCGAGATAACAGGAAACACTGTATTCGTATAATGTATTCTATCTCATTCTCTCGCAGGCTACATCCTATGGATGTATGTTTGTCTCCTTTTCGTCTCGCTTTTACGTTTCATAGAGTTTCAAATGACAACGGTGCTAACGAAGTTTTTCACTAACAATTGTACCATTTATTATTACGAGCCGTACGTCACAGTTATAAGATAAGAGTCTGCCATTCAGATGAGAGTTTGATTAGTAGGGAAGTAGGGAAATTTGCAATCTTAATGATGGGGTACTAGGTCGGGTGTCCTCCCCGTACAGCCCCGATACTGGCCCCATTCTAGGCGTCAGACAGCATCGACGTGTCAGCTATATGTAGTGTGAATTAGTAGGCGTTTGTGGACGTATTCTGAGGGATGAGGGATCCCGCGGAGGACACAGGGGAAAAGCGATAGTGGAGTTGCAAGCGGAAATGGGGGATATGATCGTTGGGTTGTTCGCGTCTTGGGATGGCTTCGAGCTGCAAAATAAGCGATAACTGGGGGCTTTAAGCCCCGCAGGAACAATAAAGGCACTGGTCGATAGTGCAACTGGTGCGTTCCGTTTGAAATCCCAGAGACTCCCAAAATGCGCTGGATATCCACAGAGGAGGTTTCTGTCTGCTAGATAGACATACGACATGTCCGGATTTCTCCTCCAAGAGTTCACAGGTATCTTTAAAAGTATTCTGTAAGGGGGAGTGAGTGGGGGGCGGCTTCATACTACTATTGTAATGAATTTCTAATGTCAGATCGACTATACCTAAAATTACAACTCACCAGATGTCTAAAAACAGCCAGACACTCCTGTACAGTATATGAGTCCGCCACAGCGTCAGTGAATCCTATTTGCTTGGCTAACTCACACAGGCAGCGCCTGTTCGTTACCGGTACTAAATCTTCACTGGAAAGTTGTTTTCAATAAATGTTAATTATCTTTGATTTATTTAAAATAAATTAGCAAGCACGTTAACTACTATTTTTTTTTTCTATTTTTGAAAAGTAATGCGTATGCCTTAACAAAGCCCTATAAGGACGATAAAGTCTATTTATCCGTTCTTTTCTTTGTTATCGAATCGCTGGCTGGACTTTGACAATCAGAAAACACTCATTGACGACCCGTATTGCGCCGCGGTCAAAGTACGGCCTACCGGCCGCATGCCGGCGAGTTCCAACGTACTCAAAGGCATGTGAAGTCCGCCAATCCGCACTTGGCCGGCGTGGTGGACTACGGCCTAAACTCTCATCTCCGAGAGAAGACCCGCGCCCAGCAGTGGGACAATAACGGGTTGACGATATAGTACGAGTGATAGCCTAGTGGTTAAGCATCTCGAACCCGCCGGTGGCTCGAGGTTCAAACCCCGGCACGCACCTCTATTTCTCAAAATATTATTTATTTAAGATTTTCGAAATTATGTGCGTATTATGAATTAATTATCACCCGCTTTAACGGTGAAGGAA
>DWKW01002434.1:0-11047 GCA_018250115.1 Doberes anticus
CAATACGCACTTGGCCAGCGTGGTGGACTATGGCCTATACTCTCTCATCTCTGAGAGAAGACCCGTGCCCAGCAGTGAAAAAACAATGGGTTGATGATGAAGGCATAAGGAAAACGTCTTGATGAAACCTATACGTCAGAGACCAGGTTCTCATAAGGCATGTGAAGTAGTACACGCGACTAGCGCGATGCGACTGTGACCACAATCTTTCTCGTCTCCGAAAGGAAACCCGTAACCAGCAGTGGGATATAAAGGGATAACCGGTGACTCGCGGTCCGTTTTACGCGAAGGCGTTTTGTGTGTCAGTATATTTCCCGTCATCCGTACTAACATAGTTACACGCGAATAATTTTATCGCAGCCTACACGCAGGAGTGTATTTCTGGCGTATTACGCAACCGAGAAAAGTCGGTCATCTGGCCCGTGGTGGCCACTCGAGACCGGGTGCTCGCTAAAACAGGCGGTGGTAATTTATGGCTGTATCATGGCGGATCGATTGGGCCGGAGGCGGCCTTGGATAGGTTCGCGTGGAAGTTCATGGGCGAATGTGCGCGGAAAAAAAAAGATGCGGCCATCCCGCCATCGCCATCGAGTATTAATAAATCTAAGTAGAGTCGAGAGCCTACTCTTCAAGACTTTACGTTCATGTGTAATTTATAGTTGATCAACTAGTGTCCAAAAAATTACTACGTAGCATGTTCTCGATGTTTACGCATTGTTCAAGGCTTTCCTCAACCTCTACTATGTAGAGTTCCCGATATTTGTTCATTGTTATAGGCGTATGCTAAAAAGGTCACAAGAAACTACGTTTTAATGACGAAAAGCGTGCATAATGAATTCGTAATCAGCCGGTTGCCAAGTTCGACGTAAAATTAAAATACAAAAACGTACTAATAGTGTGTCCAAATTCGTAAATGTCAGAAACATAACGATCATCTTAACCGATATGGTAAAGTTTCCGGTGGAAACAGGTATTGTTACGTCATTAATAAAATTATATCGGTCGGTATCTCACGGTGCCACGCCTGTCGCGAATTGTAGCATAACCAGAAATGTAATTTACATTTAAGTGTCTTACGACTAGTGTGACCGGTTATAGTGCGGTTGCAAAGCACGAAATATTTCGTACGCTGAACCGTCGCTGGTCTGTCAAGATAGCGCCGTAGCGCGGTGAAAATCCCAGGTTCAGTTCAGTGCGAGCGTAACGACAGTACTTTCGTACGCTAACAAGATTATAATGACACACAATATTATTCAGCTACCGAAAACGACACAATCGTAACTTAAGAATTAGAACTTTTACAAGATTTCCCACCTTAAATATTCAGGCACGCGCTGAGCATCGAAGTATTCGCATCTGACACGAGATGAGACACGTGATTTAGATTATGGAACGATGTGAGTAGTGAAAACGCAATATACATCTGATCCCTTGATCCGTCATAGTGCGTTGCCCTTAACAATCTCTAATAATATTTATATTAATTACTGGATCATACATAAGCCCGCGACGCTGTCGCTTCACATAAGTTTAGTATAACAAAATATGTAGTAAGTTTTTAAACTAGTTCATTTCAACTATTTAGAGCTATGTGAACACAATTTTTTTTTTAGGTCTTTGGTCCCAAATCACAAAAACAACTGAATCGATTCGGTTAGACAAAAGCTCGTAGTTATTGTTTGATTGACGAACAAGCATGCAAACAGTACAAAAGTAAAAAAATCGAGAAAAAAAAATATGTTCAGAGACACCTAAACAATCAAGTAGAAGACACTGTATAAGAGGCATTCCAACTTACTCCACATACGCATCAAGGTCCGATCTCAGATTCGTCCTGATTAAGGTTTAACATGGACTTAACACAGATGGCCTCTGCATGCGCGTCTGCCATTCCGTACCAAAAAAAGTATAGTCGATATCACTAAATTTTTGAGAAATATCTTCAATGTGTAGACATGGCCTCGTTTCAAACTTCTGTAATACTATCGTTAGATAAATATAGAATATTGAATGGAACATCACCGCGTCGCGAAGGACACCAGACAGAATAATTCACGATGAACTATGTAATAATAGGACATTATAATTCGTAAAATCGTATCGGTGAGATCAAGGTGAATATGAAAATTATCTTGTTGCCGTGTTGGCTTTATCACTCGCCAGCTCACTTAAGACTTTTTCGTGATAAGACAATACAAATTTATGTTAGTGTGATACGACGTTCGTTCGTTATCGGCATTGATAGATTCACGAAGGCCGCGCTGAGGCCAAGAAGGCGATTGTCACGTTACTGGTCGAGCTTTGTTTTTGAAATGAACGTAAAACGTATTATGTATACATTCTTGATTGACGCACGGTATCGAGCCCTCAGCTTGCGAAGGGATATAGGCTCTCTCTGCGTGTTTTACCGGCTTTACTATGGTCCTTCCCTACACTACGCCATACGCTATTGAGGTTCCATCCCTAATCTAGACTTGTGGTGGTCTTCCACGGTCCGATTAGTTTTTGCCACGTACGTATAAGCTATGGAACGATCTTCCTCCTGAGGTATTTCCGGAACGTTATGAAATGGGGTTCTTCAGAAAAGGCGTCAATAGGCGACGGTGACCACTTACCATCAGGTGGCCTGTTTGCTTAGGCTTAGTAAATAAAAAAAATGCTATTAAAAAGAATATCGGGAATACAGGTCAGTAAACGCCTATTTCAGTGATATTTTCGATGGTGGTAGTCTTATGTCGTAAGCTCGCCCGCAGCGCCGTGATACCAATGTTTAAGATTTTGAAAAAAAAAATTCGTGTTGCGTACCGGGGGTGCGATCCCCGATACACCGGAAGGAGAGATCAAGATTGTTAACCACTAGGCTATCACTCACTTTTATGATATAGCAAAATAGTATGCATTTATATATCCAACCAAGCGTATTGAATGTTCTTTGCTTGTTAATGTTAATCTGAACCCATATATTATATTTAGATCGTTCATATGTGTGACAAACATGTATGTTAGTGTACATAAAGCAAGTCTAACCTAGGTTAGGTTCTAAACCAGTACACTGTAATATTTAGGTCACTAGTTGAAGTACCGAATGGTACCGCGCAAATTGCTTTAACTACGCGCCGGAGGCCATTTATTACGCTTAGTAACTAGATGAAACACTTAAGTATGTACCAAAACTATATGAAACTGATTGCACTGTTCGTTTGACACGATCATGTGAACCGTTGCGATCTGATTGTCGAAAAGTCGCCGTGTTCTCTATGCAAGTGCAACGCGAATTTAATTTCTATTACCATATCTCACATTCGGACAAGTATCAAACGAGATATACAGACTCAATGTATGCTCCACCGAACAACTGTCGTTCGTAAAATACGATTTCTTAGTTTAAAGAACGTCGTCAACTCTTAACGTGACAACCGTCCTGTGTTTGGGGTCAGCGGCTAAACCGGATCTAATGCTCTAAATGGCCCTTAAAGGAGCTCACAATTTATTCGGTTCAACCGTCGCTCCACCAAGTCACCTACTTAACGGGGCCGAGAATTTAAATGTCATAAATCACGATCTCGAACGCGCAATCTGTCAAGATAATGCGCAGGTCAAAAGCACCTAGCTCTATTTAAAGCGGTTATCTAGAGTTTATTAGGTTAGCCGTACAGCGCACCGTTATAACTACTGCCATTGAGAAATCTAGGGTCTACTCTGCAAGTATTTAGTTTCGTCTGAAGTTTCGGGTATTTCCTATCCCCGGGCATCCTTCTCGGACGGGCTTTCCAAGAATTAACAATATGTGCCATTCGACATAGATTCAGAGTAGACTATCAATCTCTATCTAATATCTGATCAAGAGTTTCTAAAAACTTTCGGATCTATCAGAAACTGTGACGGATGTGGAGAGTAGGATTGCACCCAATGTGGATACGAGGTTTTACGTTCCCAATAAAAGAGAACATAAAAGCGAATTACTCGAAACAATTATACGATGCTTCCCGCCTAGGACGGTCCGTATTTGACAATAAACGTGATTTATTATCTGGAACGTAGTCTTAAACCTTAAATAAATACCATACAGTCGCATTAAAAACGAACGCGGTACAGTAAATATCTGCGTTACGCGGGAAAAATTGGCGCGAAAATATAAAAACTCCGTACTAACTGCGTAGGTAAGCGCGATAAATGCGTCGCGCATGCGTCTTGAATTCGCGCCCTCGTAGTGATGGGCCCGTACCTACCGATTTATTAAAAACCGGCCTCCACTTAAAAGCCCTTCACGGCACCTACGCACACTGACGTTAGAAAAAAGGCCGATAAAATCTACAAGCTTTAATCGATGTTTCCCAAGCCCGGGCTGTCTATCAAATTGTCATCCGGCCGGGCTAGACGGTAGAAGTACCGCGTTTCAAACCGGTCCGGCGTTCCGAGCAAGCTCCACTTCAATGAGATTCCATTTTATTCCGTTGCATTCTTATACGAGTAAGAGTAACGGAATAGACAAGGTGAGACCGGCGGCTCGGCGAGCGAAGCCTTGATTTATTTATAACTTGTAATTTAAGATTACATTAGATTACCTGCATATTTTAGAGCGGGATAGTATTTATTAGTGAAGATCGAACGAAGAACATCGTAAACAAACTCGCCCTAACATCGCGACCTTCCCGCTGCTATCATCGATAAAGTGCAGAACATTGTAGCACGTGTTGCATTGAGTTTACGCCATTAAAAGAGGTCATCCACGATTTAATTACGTTATGCAAATTCAAGTAAGTATTACAATAAATAATGCATGTTGACCCTTTTTGTTTTATGGTAAGCTATTGTCCTATTAGAGTTCGGCAGTACATTTTTGTGTTATTCCAAACAAATTAGTGATGTGGATCAAATCTTCCACTGAATCCTATAAGACACGACAATGAGCAATAAAATTGTTAAATTGCACATAACCAACGCTTTTGACTAAGTTTATCATCAACCCTTTACTGTCCCACAATGAATACTCTCAAAGAAGGAGTCGTAGTTCACCACGCTGGCAACGTACGCACGACCTCAGATAGGACTAGGAATCTATTTAAGGTCGAATGTGAATGCCCATGGCCTGTAGTGACGACAACTTAACAGCAAGCGTCCTGTATGCTCGTATACTTCTCGTATAGTATCCAAAAAAAGCATTAGGCATCCAATGATCTTCGAAATTAAAGGAATGATACATTAATCGTCCTATCGAAATGCGAGGACAATATTCATCATATTTAATAGGCGTCCAGACGGCGAGGATGTTAACCCTGCCGAGGGAAGCGATTTGCAGAGGATGCGACAATGTCGGGACGTTTCGGTCGACGCACCGCTCGACCTTAGCGACCCTAACCTAACCTTTGGAGGGCATGCAGGTGTATCCTTACAGTTTCAACGATCCTTCACATGATATCGTTCGAGAGTATTTTTATTCCGGTATTAAGAGCTGTATACTTTGGAATTTATTAATCGTGGAACCTTTAAATTATTTTTATAACGGCAATGTTGATTGATAAACAAACTGCTCGTAAATTATTTTAAACAGTGTTCATCTTCATAAGTCGGCAATGCAACCCGTCTCTCAAAATAACTTGAATTATGAATAACAAAATAAATCTACCGGTCTAGGGCTGCGACTTGGAAGAATTTGTAAATGTGGGCGGGATTGCAATTACTAGCATTAAATAGTTTAGGAATAGTGACTAATATTGCGTTAATTAGAGGTGTCAATTCAGTGAGATGGTGTATGACATTAAGGAAGGTTGGGGCGTTCAAGGTCGCGATGGGCGAAGGTTCCGGAAAAGGCGCGAGTGCGTCTAGACAGCAGAGGGGGCGGTCGATACGCGCAGTTTCCCGCGCTCGCGCCACGCCTGCGTACAACGCACCCCGCTCGACCCTTCTTAAACCCCAATTAAACTCGCCGAGTACTTGCAACTAACTCTATCTCTACGCGTGCGTTATTATTTATCTTCCGAATTGAGGACACTCCAACTGCAAGTCACTAACTTGGCAACAATTTGGCACGCTACGTTGCACGTGAACTATTATTAAACTATTTCCTTTTTTCGGCTGTCTTTCTGACAGACCCACGTTACTTACATTTGACTCGCAATTCGAAATATTCCGACAAAATAAACGATTCAGCGTTAAAAAATGGGGAGTTTCCTTAGAGCCCCGACACCCCGCTCGATGTCAATTCGAACGAGGATTTCCAATAACCCAAGCAGTCAGAGCGCTTCCCTGACATCGGCCATTTGAAATTCAAATTATAAGCGACACCGTTAAGATATTTAGGCGGTCGCTTTAAATATTTAATAAAATTCCTTAGGCACATACAGATCGTATCTTTCATTATATTATCACAAATCGATAAATTGCATAAACACGCAGACGAGTATTGTAGGCGATTACGAAAAAGAATGTGACATTCCAATGCGTTCGGAATCGGAAAACTATCTATCAACATCGAAATTGACATTTTCGGAAAGATTTAATGACGTGATATCGAATCAACTTATCATTACACAAACCTGTTAATGGAAAATACATACGAACGACGAACAAAGTCACGAAGTGTAGACAGCCGATTATAAAATTAACACGTTGCGTGATTCGATTTTTTTTAATTATGTAAATACTTACATTACTCAATATCGATACTTAACGTCTTATGACATATACTCCAACCCTGGCAGTGGAACAACTCGGATGGATATTAAAAAAAAAATTACTACGTCTATACAAAATACAAAGATACACGTCTATACAAAATACAAAGATACACGTCTATACAAAATACAAAGATACTGACCTGATTCGCAAGTGTCAGAAGGAGTCTGAACGCCGAGACGGTCGAAGTTTTGGCGCGCGAGGGTATAAGAATGATCGGCAGCAATCGCCGCGGAATCCCTCAGGATTCGGAGAGCAGTTCCCGCCACGTCGACTGTATGCCGAAATTGGGGTGGTTCGTCGCCGTCCAAAGAAGGCGGGGTCTCCGGTCGCGGTGGGGACACGTCCCGTCGCAGCAAGCTCTGGCCAGGGGTGGCCGTTATCAGATCTGACGGCACGAACGTATTGCTAGGATGTACCGAGTCAGCGCAGGACCCGGCCCACATGCAGTCGTGGTGGACTATGTTATCCTTGTGGTCCTCCGGCGTATCGATTATACGCCAGTCTACATCAGTATCGGACATTATGTTGTTCGTGTCAGCCGTCGGAACCAAGTCCAACCTCTCCGCTTCGAATTGCACTTGGGTCCAAAACTCTGAAGTATGGGTGAGCTCCATGGACTCCTCGTCCAGGGCATCCCATACGTCGAACTGGAATATGTCGATCGGCGGCGACATTTTGATTACAACTAAATACTAACTAGTTTTAAAGCTAAGACGAACTCGTCGATATCACAGGGCCCTCTTATCACAAGGACGATGCGCGCGATGGGTTCCACGCACACCGTCTGCAACAAAAGAAAACACAAAGTTCACAGCATGCCGCCAAATTTTTGTTTAAATAAAGAATAATTTATTTTTAATGAAAAGTCACACAGAAACGTTACTTCATGTATGTATAAACACGAACTTAAGCAGATTTAAATTTGTCTTAACAAATTCGAATTAAATTCGTAATAATTATTGCAATAGTCCTATAACAATTAAACAATTATTGTTATTTTTTTATCTGGACGTTTTTTTTTAAGTTATGCTTGTTTAAAACCTTTGTTAATATAATTTAAGAATCCATTATCACCTTATTGTATTGCACTAAGTTGATTAGAAGGACTATATTTGTATCACTTAAATTCAACGTTAGAAAAAACATATAGCAGTTTTGCGAAAAAATCAATGAGATTTTTAATTATAACACAAGGGGTAGTGACCCCTTGTATTTACAAACAAATCCCGCTAGTACACTGCCAATTGACACTAAGGCAGGAAGTGTACACGACGAGGCCCGAAACTGTACTGAAGTCTGGATGTTAAAACAAACTGTTTTAAAGGGTACATTGGCCTTGAAGCCTATCCCAGTTCATCCAACAATTAGGTAGTCGTTGTCCTGACGAGCACACCCGCGTTTTTTTTCTCTTCATATTGTAGCGTCCTACCTGGCCAGTAACATCCGTCCTTCCTTTTCCGCGAATTTAAAATCTGTACATTGCCAGGTAGACGCCGTTAAAGTGTTTTTGTTTACAAGCCGTGAAATGGCGCGAATGTATGTTTACCAATAAAGCGATGCTACGCTATATTTTCCCGCTATTTTGTATTTTCCTCATAATATCACTGGTATGTCTATTTATAACAAATTAGCGTTATAATCGTATTACATGAAGTGAATAAACCGTAACAGAACTAAATTAATAGGTAGTTGATTTGATGACTAAACATTTTTTTTATTTCGTTGCTTTATTTATTTCAATATATTTTTACATAAATTTTCGATGGCGAAATTTCACTATATTTAAAAAAAATGTTTTAGCACATTAAATTAGCAATAAAAAATATTAAAATATAAACTGTGGCTCATTTACTTCAATTTACATTAAGTTAATAATTTTTATTTGAAAATAAAATTTTCTTTCACAATTTTTTTGTATTGTATAAAATCTATAAAAATAACTAAATATGTGAAAAACTTAGTTAATTTTAAGGTAAATGTATGAAATATTGAAAAAAAATAAAAAATTTACTTTCCGACAAACACGTATGTATTTATTTGTAAAAATATATCGACACATAATCTTGTATATGGATTAAGTAGTGAATTTAATTAAAAATATTTTTTTATATTCGATAAATTTAACTTATACTTTTTATAAATCTGAAAGAAGACTAAAATCTATACACGTAGGTACGTAGTCTAAAAAAATCTATATACCAAGCTTATTGCATGAAATAAAAGAATCTAACATTGATTTAACAAAATCCACACCATATACACTTCAGTCTCAAGTGAAGCGAGTCATTTGTCTGCAAATTAGTATTTACGACTACCTACTTGCTCACTGTTCTATCAGAAAGATGTACAGTTTCACAATTGAAATTTTCAGTTGTGCAACACTGCGTAAACTTATAATATCGACAAACAATTGTGACCTACAGCTCTAATTATTTAATCGATGTCGTGTCAACACTCTGTATCATTTACAAATACCCGCTAAAATTTGGAAACTCAGAAAATGATAGCAATTGTGATCTCTTTGCACTTATGTCTGTTTCGGGTAAAAGTATAGGATCACTTCGGCAATAACGCCAGGAATTTGGGTGCCGCTGCCGGCATTTCGCAGAATCGTCGCCCAAGCCGCGACTCATGCCGGCAACGCCCTGCCGGTCTCCGCTAAAGAATATCAGTCTGTATACTTATCTACCCGCACTTATAGCAGCCGAGCGACGCCGGCTACGCTCAAACGCTTCACACTAAATCTACGCTAACACACAAGTAAGCTATGGTAGTATCACTCACCGAAAAGTTTGTGCAAAACGCGATCCGGCCGTAGCCGGCGAATTACACAATTTTACACAAGATTCTTCAGAATCTTCGACAAAGTTTTTTCCGTACACACTGCGTAACACTCACTGAGAATATGCGGTCGGTTAAACGGTGTAAATTAAATATGGTACTTCTTCCGAGACCTCCGATTGAGTTTGTCAAACACTGAAACATTATTCGGATGCCGGCCGATTCTAAGGAGAGCCGCGCGTGCTATTCGGTTGGCGTCGTCAACACGACTAACGCGCGGCGCAGAGCGGTGAATACTATTGCAATAGCGGTCTCCCTCCGGTCACGGCACTCAGCGCTCCGAGCGCTGACGCGGCGCCCGCCCCGCGCCCCTCACCCGGCTAACTCTATTCCATTCACGAAATATTCTGGAAATACGCCTAGTCCTGCCGATAATTTCGTATCCACATACTCCTGTGACCTTCTCCTACACGAAATGAGTCCAGTTGTGAATAGATATGGAGCAGATTCGTTAGAAATTGAACAAATTAACCAATTCGTCCGGCGTTTCGCGCGGCGGGGTACTCGAGGAAGGAAATCAGCGCAGCGGCATTCGAACACAGACGTACGGATGGGTATGTGTGAGGTTCGTGGTACATACGTACGTACAAGCGCTGTTTCTGTAGGACAGTGGGAGGAAAATCGAGCTAGGTTAGCTTCACAGGCTTCACTTCACTCGGCAGACTGCCTCCTCGGAGGGAGAGCGTGCGTTGCTTTGTTTTTTCACAGCTGCCGATGTCGAAGCTAGTCGGTCGACATTCCTAAGACGGCGGCTTATGGCGCGAAGCAGAAATACCTGAGCGATTCTGATGAATTGCCGCGCATTATTTATTGCGGAGCGTCTGCGCTGCAAACAATTAGCTTTAAAGTACAAACGGTTGTCGGTACCTGTGCGAAGAGCCCTGTGGCTGCATTAGCGTCCTTCCATTAGTAAACAAAGTAGAAAATTAAAATATTGAATACTCACACTAGCGTGACCGTAAGTTATTCCAAATGTTGGTTTGGTTATTTAATTTGAAGCCGTGAGTGTCGATTACTGAGCTTCAAAGTAAAAGCTTACGAACACATACGTGAATTATGTTTTTATTGTATATTGTTCAGTTAGTTTAGTAGGTTTAACAGGAATGTAACTTGAAATGACCGATAGTAAAATAAAAGTTAGTATCTAAATTAGATACTTTATTAGGACCTAACATGATCACATACGTCGATTTACATCCAACTATTTACACGAATAGCTAAATACTATGAACCCATCTTCAAATTCATTAGATAAGAATTCAATAAAAATCATAATACAATGAAGGCCTTGAAGACACTTCATAATTTAAATTTTATTAAACTCCGGATAGGGCACTTCGAGACAATTAAAGCTTCCTTCATTACGCTAATTAATGATTTGTATAAATTGTAAAGAATATGCTATGGACATACAAAAACACGAACACAAGCGTCTAAACCCGGAATACAAATGAATATTAATTATTTAAATTTCTGCCCCCTGGGAGTCGAACCCAGGACTCTGTGAACGGCAGACCGGCATACTGTA
>DWKW01002435.1:0-11045 GCA_018250115.1 Doberes anticus
AGCGAAGACACGTGTAAACAGTAAAACGAATAAACAGTGCAATTATTGAAAAAGTGACGTTGAAGTTTATTTTCACTGACCTAGCCCTATACAATTGTACAGACTAACAAAAAAATCAGTGATCGGAAATCTTCATTCATTCGTGATTTTAGTTAGACTCACAAAAGTACATATATTTAGTGTACAGACCCAACCCTTGCAATTAAATAACAGATTTTGAACGTATATATTTGTTTTTTCTCATGCTGTTAGACCTATAGGCCTTTACAGCTTCACCGAGTTTTTTTGTAGATTTAAGGCTCACCCAGACTTAAAGTGAGTCGGGGAGGGGTAGGAGTGAGAGACAGCGTCGGGAATGAAAGCCGCGACCTGAATATGCAACTCCGCCCCGAGAAGATGAGGGCGACGATGGGAGTTGAGACCGACCTGAGGGCGTCTCCTGCGAGACTTGTCCTCGGCTCGGGTCGACACGGTGTTTAATTTACGATGTTGCCGGAAGATAGGTGTATGTGCAGCACTAGCAACATACACTTTGTTATGTTAGCAGAATAGATGCAGCCCACTTGATGTTAAGTGGTCTCTGCAGCCCATGTACATCCACACCTGTGGTTGTGTGTGGATGCGTTGCTACTCCCGAGGACTACGTTGGAATGCCTCCAGTCCGTCCTACACCCTTCAAGCCGAAACACAGCAGTTCTCAAACTCCTGCTTTGCGACAGTAATAGGTGTAGCGGTGGTGCCGCCATACGCGAGCCTCCGACATAAGACTGTACCACCATCGTACATACATATACAGCATCGGTCCATATCAGTTGTGACACAACCATATCGAACATTTGTTTCTAGCTTTATACAAGATGCAATGTTTCGGGAAGATTCATTTTATTGCGCGCAACAAAGGAAACGCTAAAGGAACATGTTTGTTGATGAAATTAAGGTCCTTTGTTTTTCTAAGTGGCCCTTTTCTCTTTGTGCCGAAACAAAGAACAGTAGCAAAGCGCAACGTCTCCGTTTCACATTTTGCAGGTTTTACGCATGAAACGTTTACTTGGGAAAAATCGTAAGTTTCATGCTTAACAGAGTAATATGAGAATATTGTACTATTAATTATTAATTGTAACCCACTAAAATACAGTATAGACCTAAAAAAATTAGGAAAGTTATTTGCTCAGAAAATGTAAATTAGCTTTACTTGAAGGTATACAAGGATTGCGCATATACCGCCCGATATGGGATATATAAGGCAAGAGAATATAGTCCAAAGACGGACAGCGTATATAGTGAAGGATTTATTGTAATTATAGGAAGAGTGGATCGGGGTAGCAAGTAATAAATTATCCTCTGAGCGTAGGACCCGGTCTTACGACGTGTGCAGGTAGGTATTTAACGCGCTCTTTTAAAAAGGGAGGGAGAGTTAGGTTTGAAAAGCGCGTAGTACAAGGCAGAAGGAGTCTGAGTGTGTTGGTGGTAGAATCCTATGTCGAAGGCCGTATTCCGTAAAGCAGCAGTGTGGTCACTACTGTGTTTTGGTTTGAAGGGTGTAGTTAGGCAGAAGACAATAGACAGAACGCATTCCAACTTAGTCATCAGGTGTAGCCACGCATCCTCGTAGGACCCCAGAAAGGACTACCGTCCTAGTTAGGATTTGATGTGGATGTGCATGTGCATGCATGTTTCCTATATCGTAAATGTATAAATAAAAGAGTTTTATTCAATTGCTAATACTAGTTGTCGGCGTAGTCAAGGATTGCGAGAGAGATTGAACGAGTAGTAATTTCGTCGGGATCGGAAGAAAATTACGGATTCTTCCAATAGACTTAATATCTCCGAATAGCTTTTTGCTAAATGCAGAAATTTTTGGTTCTTATGTGAGAGAGTAATGCTTAATAACGGCCATATTTTAGACTCTGACATAAATCACATATGTATACTTATGCATAAATTACAACGTTACTTTCCAGAGAACTAAGGTTCGTAAAAAGTCGTTAAAAAGTTCTAGATGATTTATGTTAGAATTGTCCAACATTGAAGGTCTACTGAATTGAAAAACAAATCACATTCGAATAACCATTGCGAATTCCCGATTGTATCTCGATATCTGTAGCTTTCGACAAGGTTTGGCACGTATGGCTCGTTGGCGAACGCTCCTCCTTCGGGATATCCGCCAATCTGTAACTGTATCGCTGACTGTTCGAGTTTATAAATTCTTCACGGCGTTTAAATAATCTTGAAGATTTCTTATGACCATAAGTTGTGAAAGAAATTATAGTTGTGTATGAAATAACCTCATAATGTTTTTAAATGTGTAATAAAACTAAAAGTACTGGGATATTTTCCGATATTTCGGCGCAGTTACATGCACCATTTTCACGATCTTATCTAGAGCTATCTTATTTTAGCTATCGTAATCGCGGTAACTATTCCGTTGATATCGATTTAAATAAAATTTGCAATTTCATGTTTTTTCTATAAATTGACGATATGTATTTCCGATATTAATTTGAAAAATTCCTAAATTCGAAATAATTATTCCGTGTATTACTTATTCTCAAAATACAATTGTTAAGTAAGCCTAAGTAGTTCGCCCACATTATAAAAATCTTATACTGGTTTACCCAGATAATTTTTCTTATAATTGTTTCTCAATCTCCCTATTATTCCCCAGCAGAGTAATGGTTTGAAATTGAGATTCTGCTCGTTGGGTTTGCATCCGGGACTCGCCTGAGGAATCTTATTTCTGTCGTAAAGCAACAGTGTCAGCACTGCCCTATTTCGGATTGAAAGGTGTTACCACACCTTTCAATCCGAAATACTCCCTACCGGGCAGAAGACAATGGATAGGAGATGTTGGTAGAAATTTTGATGGTGGTAGAGTCTTGTGTCGCAGGCTCGTCTGCGGCGACACCACCAAAGCACCTATTTCTGCCGTTTAGCAGCAGTGTGAGAACTTCAGTATTTCGGTTCGAAGTGTGTAGATAGGCAGGAAATACGTACAACTTCAGATAGGACTTCTAATTGAGGTTGGTGTGGATGTCCATATGCTACAATGACCACTAACTATCAGATAGCCTTCATGCTCGTTTGTTATTTTGTTGAAATATAAAAAAAAATAAGGAAAAAGTCCAATTTCAAATTAGTAGCAACGTATCCGTTCGTACGACCTTAGATAGCAAAAAAAGTAATATGTGGATTGATGGATAATGTGGATATGCTGCATTGACGACTTAATACTAGGTGGCCTGCATCCTTTTTTTGCTATTCCGTAAAGAAAATAACATTCAGGATACCTGTAAAAATTATATTGATCTGATATTGGACTTCTTAAAATTAAACGAGAATTAACATTTCAAAGGGAACAAAGGGAACTGAATACTTAAGTCAAAGTCTCCCTTTACTCTTTAGCGGATTTTTTTAATGATAAAGAGATTTTGTTCCTTTGGCTTTTTTATCTCGATCTACCTTAAATAATCGTGAAAGGGTGCATTGAGCCGTTGATTTATTTTTATAATACATACCTTTAAAAAATTTAATTCAACTAAATGTTCGTATGAAACTTGAAATATTCGGTAGCTAAAATGGTTTAATGTTATTTTTATTTTGAATGAAGTTATGCAAGATTAATATGTACTCGTAAATTTAATATTTGTAAATCCGAATGTACTATTTTTGTAAAATTTCCAATTGGATGGATCGATCTACAATGCAAACTATTTTTGTATAAGAAAAACTGTGAAATTCACTTTACAGAATAGCAAACGAGCGTACATGCTACCTGATGTTAAGTGGTCATTGCAGCCCTTTGACGTCAACATCAAACCTCAACTAGGACGAAAGTCTATCTGAGGTTGTGTGTGGATGCGTTGTTACACCTGAGGACTAAGTTGTAAAGCCTCCTGTCCGGTGTCTTCTGCTTGCATGTTTTCCAATTAATACTTTATCAAACGAAGTTAATAAGTATTCGCTGCGCTAAGTTTTTTATAAGTTCCTTTGTTGATTAATGGTCTTCTGTACTATAAAGATTTTAAAACCTGCGGATATTCAAACATCAATAAAAATTATAATAACACTGCAGAGCGATAAGGCCGTTATGATAAAAATTAATTTCCAACTATATTTTCTGTGCAAAATTACAATTCGCTTCAGAGCGCTATTAACAAACGTCATTGATAAGTCCGCGTTACGCCAACGGTTCTTTATTAGTTCCATCCATATTTATGATAGATGACTGACTGCGCTGCAAACTTCCCGCCTTTATAACTTCTATAATTACGTCACTCATAAAAATGAATTTCGCAGTGAAGCGTTCATAGGTATATCAATTTTATTTCTTTTAGCATGACGTAGTTGTATACTCTGTAATAAAATATTAGCCCCATAGTGAAGGCAGTGTAGATAGGGAAAAAAAAAGTTTTTATGAAGGTCAAAATCTATAAAAGCTAATATAGTAGATATAGTAATAAGCAATACTATAGTAATTCATTTTTATGCACTTTAACGTTATCATTCGTCAATAAAGATTAAGAACTATTCATTGTTACTATAAATTCAATAAGAAAGGTTCTTGTGTATTCGGTTGCGTAGTTGTCAATGTCACAAACGTCAAAATCTACATAAGAATTTAGATTTTCGTTTCATTATGAAGAACAATTTTAGAACATCGAATCGAAGTAGGTATCTCCTAAGTTTCATCATCATCATCCACCCATTATCGTCCCACTGCTGGGCACGGGTTTTCTCTCAGAGATGAGAGAGTATAGGCCATAGTCCACCACGCTGGCCAAATGCGGATTGGCATCTCCTAAGTTTAACAAATGAAAAATAAGTAAGGAAAGATTATTTCTCTATCAACAATTTAAAGACATCTGCATTCATTAACAACTCAAAGGCAATACTTTCAATATCAAAGAGAAGTTTCCTTTTCGTGATAAAAGCGCAACTTGCTACTTTCACTGATCATAAAAAGTTAAATTCTCAGGAAACAGGAGTAAAAAATACATCAGCAATTACATTCTTTCATCCTTTGAAACAGGAGTAAGTGAGGAATGATTAAAAAGTGTTTCATGTTCGCATTTTATCTTACACGTAGGATGTATACAATCTAATCAGGACAAACGGTATAATACACCAAGTATTACAACAAGTACAACAGTAAAAGACAACCTGACGGATGCTAGCGTTGCTCCGGGAGCTATTTCGCATTTAACGTATAAGGCTGATCTGCCACTAACAGTGTTAGCGACAGAATGTGCTCAAAATATGTATGTACAACTCTACAATTACGAGTAGGCTCTCTCTGTGTCCCGTATCGCTCTACAGGGATCGCACTACCGCGTTGCATATTAGGTATCGTCAGCTTTTCGCGATCGTACTTGCTGCGGATAACTGTATTGTGAAATGAGCTTCCGTCGGAAGAATTTCCGTCCAGCTACGACACGGAGAGCTTCAAGAGTGTAAAACGAGTCCTTTAAGACCGGCAACGCACATGTGATCCCTCTGATGTTGCACGTGTCCATAGGCGACGGTGACCACTTACTATCAGGTGGTCGGTATGCTTGTTTATCAGACTAATTAACATAAAAAAAGTTAATATTACCATAAGGTACCCATACATTAAATAAAAGTCCCACATTTTTTAATATATGTATACAGCTTTATAAAGTTTTCTTTGTGATCTAAAGCCATTATAAATGCCCACGTTTTATAGTATATTGAAATATTGTCAGGTTTGAAGTTTGTACAAGTTAATATAACAACAATTTCACCTGGTAATGTGGCGAAAAGCGGACGAGGAAGTGGTATGTTGTTTGAAGGTGAGTTCTCGTTGTTTGTCCTAAGATATTTGACCGGTTCTGGAAAGGATTTTAAAAGGTTTTCTATTACGAAATCTTTTAATTAATACATTAGATGGTGGTAGAGTCTTATATCGAAGGCTCGCCTGCGGCGGCGCCACCGCTGCTCCTATTTCTGCTGTAAAGCGGCAGAGTGAGAACTGCTGTGTTTCGGTTTGAAGGGTGTAGTTAGGTAGACGACACTGGACGGGAGGTATTCTAACGTAGTCCTCAAGAGTAGCAATGCATCCACACACATCCTCAGGTGTGGATGTCCATGGGCTGCAGAGACCACTTAACATCAGGTAGCCTGCATGCTCGTTTGCTATTCAGCTAATGTAAAAAAAAACCTCGATGCCATTTTTAAAGGAGTATCGTATTAATGTGAAGTTAAATTATGT
Source organism: Doberes anticus (assembly GCA_018250115.1). Taxonomy (NCBI): domain Eukaryota; kingdom Metazoa; phylum Arthropoda; class Insecta; order Lepidoptera; family Hesperiidae; genus Doberes; species Doberes anticus. The sequence goes on from DWKW01002435.1 coordinate 6,230, forward strand.
AAGTTAAAATAGCAGAGTATAAAGTGAAGCTAAAAGTTTATTGTTATATAAAATAGGTACAAAGGTTATAAACCGCAGGCGAAAAACGAGGCAATAATATTTGTGAGAACGTCGTAAAAATATCACCGAATGTCGAAACTTAGTGGTATTGTAGTTTTATCTGTGTCGTTGATTTCGGTTATTATACATAAAAATCCCTTTAAATGTCGTCCAATCTTCGATGTAAGTCAACCCTTATTGCTGCTTGTAAAGCTGCGAAGCAAACGGCGTATATCTAAAGTTTTATTGCAGCCAGTTTATTACGGTCATAAACGGCCCACGGCGGTACTTGACAAATAAACAGAAGTCGTCGGACGTCTCGGAATGGCTTCTGCATGCTCGACTTATGTTCAGAAATGAAATGCGCATTTCGTCAAATCGTCGAGAAAAAATTTCTAATTAAATTCTTTTCTCTTGTTTCTATTGAAGCGATATAGAAACCTATCTATTAACTCAACGGAGAAATCAATTTCTAAAGTGATTGTTTTATTAGGATATCTTGTTCAAGAATTCTCTGATAATTTTATTCAAATAAGGACCGTTTCCGACCGTGACATTTTTTTTTACAACCTGATCGTTGAGGATTTTTATGTTGATAAAAGGAACGAATTGTTTGGAATGAAATCTTTCTTTAGTGTCAAGTTACGTTGATCAATTAATATAATACAATTATTTTATTTTTAGGGTTTCGTGTTTGTACTGTGTTTGTAGTTCATGTGGTAGACCTGAAACGATAATATCGTATGTCGAAAATATAATAATAAAATTAATTTCCGGAATGATCTCACTCAAAGGTGACGTAATCTAATGGACTCATTATTGTTCCACTTTTAGGCATAGGTTTCATCTCACAGTTTTGAGTTTAATTCATGGTCAACCACGCTAACTAAGTGCGGATTCGCGGACTGAATAACAAAAATAAAAAAATATTTAGGCATGCAAGACTAATCACGAATTTTTTTCTTCATCTTTTAAGCAAATGGTACTTATTTTCAAATATACAAATAATTTTGAGAAAAATGCGTGACGGGACTAGAGTCCCAAAATCGACACTTCGGATCGGAACGTCGAGATTCTTAACAACTAACTAGCTGTTTTATAATCTATGACTTTGGGAAATTTATAAGCATTTCTTCATAGGTTTTCTCCTTTAAAGTCGAACAGTATCGAACTCAGATTATATTCATAAGATTGAGATTATAATTTAATTTAGAACAATATGTAGTTGTCTATTAGATTACTACATTTACGATGCTTGAGACAATATGCAGCAGCCCCGGGATTCGCAGCAGTGTCGGCCACCGTATTGTTGCATATCACGTCCCATTTCAGGGGACACTCAAAACTCCACGGCACCAAAGTAATCACATTGAGTCTCTATAATTTATTTATAAAATTAGTAAAATATGATGATGAATAATAATTAATATGAAGCCGGTTCGTTTTACAATAATAAAGCATGGATTTCAACAGGGACGGATATCCGTTTGCTTGAAAAATCCACCTTAGTTTTTATATTCATATCGTTATACACAACGTGCTTCCACTAACAATATTCTAGAGAAATACTACAACATTTTGTCTATCTAAACCGGAGGTTCGTTTAAAGAAAAAAGCCTTTTATTGGACTGTAAGCTTGACACATAGTGAGTCGATTCCAACGGATCTGTCAGTAACGAGCGCTCCACTATCACTAAACGAACGAAGGAATTTAGACAATGCTGGAGTTGGCCGTGATTGAAGTAAATAAATAAACGAACTTGGTTCTTGTAACTAGTTTTTTATTACTTGGAAATGCCTTTTTTATAAGGTTAAGGTTGACTTGGTTATTGATATGAAACATCTAATGGCGTGCTTCAGGCTTAAGGACTCGGTAAGATATAGCGTGTAACGTATCTTCGTAGCTAAGGTGAAAGGAACAAAACTAATGAAGACGGAGGTGAGCGTAGAGGAGAATGTTATATACCCGTAGAGGAGAATGTTATATACCCGACTACGGCGAAGCAAACCTAATGATTTTCACACCCTATATATAAATGGATGTTAGGTACTGTATAAAATTATATGACTCATTAAACAATAAATGTAAAAAAGGAAGGAGACGAAACGTAATTTGGTTTTCACAAAGCTAAAAGTGACACTCGATGAAAGTAGCCACTGCCAGTTATCGACATTTTTTTATTTTTTTTATTTATCTTAAAAGAGTAGCAAACGAGCATGCAGGCCACCTGATGTTAAGTGGTCGCTGCAGCCCATGGACATCCACATCGAACCTCAACTGGGACGAAAGTCTTATCCGAGGTCGTATGTGGCTGCGTTGCTACTCGTGGGGACTTCACTGATGGAGAATGCCTATAGCTATAAAGCTCGCCTATTGTAAAAGCAATGAAGGTTAATAAGATAAATATTCTTATACACCAAGAAAGCATGCTTAGGTACATTGAATTGAGCTGTAATAAATCGTGTGTAGGTACAATAACATAGGAGCGTACTCAATTGTGACGAGCGAAGGATGTCCGCAATATGCAACGCTTATACAGGATGTTGCCAAAACTATATTTTACAACCGATGGGTATTTCAATAATTGTTTAGAAATTAATTTACGTTTCCGACTCTCAAAAGCTCTAAAAGCTCTTAAAACCTACACTCGCAAAAGGTTGAAGATTATTTTAATAAATTAAAAAAACAATTATTATTAATTAATCAATAATGTGATGATTAATTTCTAATATGTATGTTTGATGTATATATATACATTATCGCATACGTGATAGCCTAGTAGTTAAGAATCTCGACCTTCCGCTCCCGTTCGGGGTTCAAGGCCCGGCACGCACCTCTAATTATTTTAAATTGTTATATTTAATTGTTTCAAAATTATGTGCATATTATAAAAAAAATGTTATCTTTCTCTTTAACGGCGAAGGAAAACATCGTGAGGAAACCTGTATGCCTGAGAGGACTTCATAGGTTCTCAAAGGCAAGTCGGCCTACCCGCACTTGGACCGCGTGGTGGACTATGGCCTAAACCCTCTCATCGCTGAGAGTAGATCCATGCCCAGCATTGGTACAACAATGGTTTAATGATGAATAGACATTGCACATCGGTATCACCCTTTGTTATTTCCCAAGCTTTAAATTAATATGCATCCAACGAATCGAAACGAAGTGAAAACATCTCGAAGGTATTGATCGATCGCGACAAGTGGGCCGCAACCCTGACAACGCGGCTTGGACGCAAGTGAGGTTAGACGATGTCTGAAGAAAAGGAAAGGTGGAAACGATCTGAGAATATCTCGAGGACTAAGGACTCAGGACTGACCTGACCTGACCAGTGTAGACTGACCGAACGGAAACATGGTAATGCTCGCATTTCTGCATGCAGGACTCCTGATGTTAAGTGTTACTACAGTCCATGGACATCTACATCAAACCTCAACTGGGACGAAAGTCTTATCTGAGGTCGTATGTGGATACATTGCTACTCGTGAGGACTGAGTTGGAATGCCTCTTGTCCGGTGTTTTCTGCATAACCACACCCTTCAAACCGAAACACAGCAGTTTTCACACTGCTGCTTTACGGCAGAAATAGGTGGCAACGGTGGTGCCGCCGCAGGCGAGTCCTTGACATAAGACTCTACCACCATCAAATGTGGATGTGGAAAAGTGGATGTCCATGGGCTACTCTTTTGCTATTCCGTAAAAGGATTAAAAAAAACAATACAAGTTACGAGAGAATACATCACGCTGTATATAGAGGAGAATATAAAAGGTCGGCCTAATTCCCCTTGCCGGTGATTGCATGTCGCCATCGAATACCACACTCTGATTATTAATTACAATTGGCGATACAAGGTGACAGATATGACTTGCGATGCACGCTCGTATCACCAGCGTATAAAGGACCAATGACAGTTTCTAAAAACGCGAAGAAGAATTGCAAACGAGCATGCAGGCCACCTGATTTTAAGTCTCCCAAGGGTCCTGGGTTCGATTCCCAGTGGAGCAGAAATTTGAATGATGAATTTAGATTTCTGTACCTGGTCAGGGTGTGTGCGTGCATGTTTATGTGTGTGTCCATGGCACCTGTGTCGTACAGGTTAAATCCTACTGTGGGGCTATGAGTGTGAGGCGTTATTATTTATTTATTTAAGGACATACACATCAAACCTCAATTGGTAAGTAGTCGTAAGTGGGTGCGTTGCCACTCCTGAGGTTAGTCCTCTTTTATACATTGTCGGAGTAGCAAACGAGCATGCAGGCCACCTGACGTTAAGTGGTCACTGCAGCCCAAGGACATACATATCAAACCTCAATTATGGAAGTCCTTTCTGAGGTCGTAAGTGGACGCGTTGTTACTCTTGAGGACTAAGTTGGATTACCTCCTGTCCAGTGTCTTCCGCCTAACCACACCCATCAAACCGAAACACAGCAGTTCCAACACTGCTGCTTTACGCCAGATTAATGTTCGTATTGACTAGGATTTCAACTTCAAGGACTAAGTTGAAATGCCTCTTGTCCGGTGTCTTTTGCCTAACCACACCCTTCCATCCGAAACACAGCAGTTCCAACACTGCTGCTTTACGGCAGAAATAGACGCAGTGGTAGTGCCGCCGCAAGCGAGCCTTCGACATAAGACTCTACCACCATCACACCGTGACGCTCTTAAGGAAGGACCCTTTATTATTATTATTTTTATTCGAACGGAATAGCAAACGAGCATGCAAGCCACCTGATGTTAAGTGGTCACTGCAACCCATGGACATCCACATCAAACCT
>DWKW01002436.1:0-11044 GCA_018250115.1 Doberes anticus
GTCCATGGGCTGCAGTGACCACTTAACATCAGGTGGCCTGCATGCTCGTTTGCTATTCTTTTAAGATAAAAAAAAAATATTTATTGGATACAGAGATATTTTGCAACACGATATACATATATAGATATAGGTTACAATTTTTGGCGGATCGCAACAAAATTGACAACTATTGAAATTGTTCAAATCGAACTCATAGTATTAAAATGTCAAAATTCGGAATCAAACGGCATCGTTTAATATATTTTTGGTGTCTACGATTTATCTATATAGCATGTTTTAATCACAAGCACCAAAAAATAAATAAAAACATAAATTGTGAAATTTGCCTTTCCGTCTAGTGCTGCCCTCGAGCCTTTTTAAATCGAATCACTTTTTGCGCTAAAAATCCATCGAATGCCGTAGGCCCGGTTAAAATTGGTTAATACGTTCAAGAGATATCGGTAATCGACGTCGGTATTAAAAAAAAAGTGTTGAAAAAGAACGTTTATGAATATAAATTATCTTATTATTAATTCTAGTAGAACAAAATAAATTTGTTGCACTCATTTTATTAAAGGAAGCTTTAGTGCATGCCAATAGGTCATCCGGTTTTGTCGGAACAAACAAAACGAGTATTTTACTGTAAGCAATTTTACAGTAGATGTAATTTTTTAAAATAGCATGATTCGAATAATAATCTTATATGGAAACACAATTGAGCTGTTTGGTTAGAGCATAAAGCTTCAATAAAGGATAGATTAAGGCAGCAGAATATACGAGCCATTCAGTATCAGTTAATAATGAAAGTTTAGTTACACCGGATTCAGTCTGACAGCGATACATCCTTTTTCCAATAACTGGTATGCTCGATTCGAGCGGTTCATTGTATTTTGAATTGAAGCTAGGTCGATATCAATATACAAAGTTATTACACCTCGTCAAGTGACAGTTAGAAAATGCAAAAATAAATAAATCAAAAGGCTTTATTTACAGTTGTGGTAGTTTAAAATGGGTTGTTCCTAGGTTCAGACTTCTTATTTCTGTTGAGATTATGTAATTTCAACATTCGATATAACGTGATATCGAAACACAATAATTAAACTACTAAATAGCAAGAGTAGTGATAGCCTAGTGGTAATGAATATCGACCAATAGCACCGGTAAGTCGGGGTTTAAATGCCGGCACGCACTTCTAATTTATCGAACTCATTATCTTAAATTATTTCTAAATTATAAAAATAATTATTACTCGTTTTGACGGTGAAGAAAAACATTGTGAGGAAACCTGCATGCTTTAGAGTTCTTCATTATATTCTCGAAGGCATGTGAATCCGCATCAACCGGCGTGGTGGCCCATGGTCTAAACCCTCTCATGCCTGAGAGGAATCCGATACCATGCAGTGGGACAATAATGGGTTGATGATGAAAAAACATTTCGCAACGAGTGTGGTTCAAGTGGATTACTGAATTCGATTGGGTTTCGTAAATTTCCAACCTGTGTATGAATAGTTCATTTGTTACGTAGTTTGTTGTAACATAGTTATGTTCGTGAATAGGTCGTAACAATGTCCGTAACATGGTAATAAAGCGCCGTAATGGCACCGACAGTGCAATGGAGTAATGGACTTCGATTTTATTGGCGGGTGCATAATTTCAGGTGACAGACAAATGTTAATTTTCGCTTTAAGTTGGATTAATACCCAAGTATCATATATGTAGATTTCATTATGTAATTGTTTGTAATTGTAGCTATTGTAAGTGAGTTAGCATTTTGGTCGAGAATCTCGACCACCGGTGGATCGGGGTTCAAATCCCGGCGTGCACCTTTAATTTTTCGAAATTAAAATCATATTAACAATTTATTATCGTTAGGTTTAGCTGTAGAGGAAAAACGTCTTGAGGAAACCTGCATGCCTAAGAATTCTCCATCATGTTCCCAAACACACGGCCCGTTCAAGTTCCATCGTGACTGTTTCCGGAAGGAAGTCGCATATACTATCGCGTGAAAAACTTAATTCAGTAAAACTAAATGCCTACCCGCCCCATACTTAAATCTTAACACAAAACATATATGAGACGAGAAATTCAGTTCTCGTGATACGGAAATATAAATTTACAAAGTATTTTTTGAAAAGTCAATTACTCTATACGCCAGTCCTTTTTCAGTTGCATGCAGGAAACCAAAAAACTGTAAAATGTAAACACTCCTATCAACCCCCAAAAACAAAACGACAATATATTTGCTGTGCACGTTGTACACGAATATATAACCACTGTAGACTTAGTTGCATATTTGCTAGTTTACTCCTTTGAAGTGTGTCGAAATCCGACGAACGGCAGCGCCTGAACGCTGGTAGCTATGTTTGAGCATGAAATCAAATATTATGGCAAATACACGGTCAGCTCGCTATCGGCAAATTTCATTGGCTACATGGCGTAGCGATGGCGTAGCATCTCGCAAGGAAAATGGTTAATTGATCAAAAAAGACGTATCATCTAATAAGTGTCCTATTTTAAAGCTGTCATATCTCTAACCGCTCGTCTGATTGAGTTTTCGCAGCCGAATGTGACGATTCGTCATTGGGCGGTTCACTTTTGTACGCTCATGTTACGAATTATGAGGTTACCGAGGTTAATGAGGTATTACCTGGTTACTAGTCACTAATAGTAGTTACGTTGTTAAGTTAGTTGACTTGTAATAGATAATAACGCCACCCTTATTCTGTTGTAAAACTATTAGATATGCACTAAAGTAATGTGAGGGAATATAGGTAAAAAAGGGTCAACAAAAAAGACTTATCTATTAAGCACAGTGCCTGCTTGCAAGGTTTCAAAAGCCGAAAAATAATGGTGGGGCTTTTTGTGGGGTTATTCTTAATATTGTGGGTAAATGGGGATTTATTTGCATTATCTATTTCACAAGGTAACAAAAGGTTTCAAAAGGTCTTTACATTATATTTACAATAAAGTTCCGTAAATTTAAATAAACTGTAAAAGGATTAATCGAACTATTGTTCAGATGAAAATACTCAGTATTCATGTTCCATACTCATTATCTTAACTCCGGACAGTGCGTTTCATATTACTGCAGTTTTACTGCAAATGACTTGAAAAACGTACAAAGTTATTTATAACAGCAAATTCAACAATATAAAATTCAACAGCAGTAATTTGAAGACCTTTTGTGATTCGAAAAGTGAGGTCGGGTAGCGGCGAAGCGGGACATGGTCTGACATTGATTTTAGATTAATGTTTTCTCTAGTTGTTTTGTGAGGCACAAAGAATATAAAGCTGGGAGGATCAAGTCCAAAATTGTAAATATAAAAGATACACCTATTTGTAAATTGCTATCAGAACGCGGGCACGCGTTTGATAGTTTTTGTTGTTTTTTAGTATAAAAATATTGCGAACTGTTTCCCGGATTTCGTTCGCGTGGTTTTCGAAACATACATACAAAATATCATGCAGTATGACACGCGTACTCCTGAAACACGCGGACTGCCGCTAAAATATATGAAATGCTAATTTATTTAAACGATAATTTGTAAAATGTTTAATAGTTTTACTAATTAACCAAAGTTTCATCGTAATTGGACATGGTTTAGGAAAGAATATAGTACAAACAAACATTAATAAACATTATGTCAACATATCAATTGCAGTTTACAATTATTAAAAAATCTCATTTGACTGTCATTTCCAAAAGAGAAATGATAATTCTGTGAAGTAATAATAATTCGGTGAGTGTGAGGTATTGATACTGTTTTTTTTACAATTGAAAACAAGCACGCCAATATTATGTCAGAATACTTCCAGTGCATAAATATTGTCTGTTTATTTTACTTTCACGTACAGAAATAACAAGATAGTCATTTTTTAACAATCATTTTCGATATTCATATTGAAACAGTGTTTGTGATTGTTAACATTTAATTTGGCGAGTTGCTCCGACCGGAATTGCATCGGTGAACAGAATAAATAAAAGCCTTTTGTATCGTTGCACCCCGACGGAATGCTTTTGACACAGGTAACGATAAACCAAATCCGTTGTAGCTATGTAGTTATGCCTGAGAACATTTCAATGAGTCTGTTTTACTGTAAATTGATTCGCTTATAGTTGATAAAATTTTAGAATCTCTGCTTTGTTAACGTCCACGAACATTAATATACATTTTTCTCTTTACTTTTCTGTCACAGCCTGGTATATTCATGTTGATCAGTATCGCAGTCGAATCAGAGAATATATATATATATTTGATTAATTTCTACTCATTTACGGTTTTCAAATATTAACTTGCAAAGTTTTTCAATCAATCAGTCAGTCAGCTACAAATTCCGATACACTGCGTCGGAACTAGCCATTGCATCGTTCTGTTATATGTACCGCCGCTCGTTTGATCGCGTGACTGCTTCTGGTCCTAGCTTAGCAGAGAACTCCCCCGTGGTATGCAACAAAGTGGTCAGATAGCGATTAAATACAAACGCGCCTCTATGGGATTCACAAGTAGCTGTGCGTCCAGATATGCCTTATAAAATCCAGCTCCTATTGAATTATCAGTTTTTCAATACCTACTACATAATTGTCTTATGTTGTAAGTTCGTACAATGCTTTTAAACCAAATTATTTCAAGTACAAAAGAATATTTTATTTAAATATAGTAATACTTACTAATATTTATAAAATATTCACATGTACTCTTTAATTAACACACAGGCTGTTTACATTTTATTCAATGAAGAACATTAAATGAATGAAAATAGTAATTTTATTTAAACTTTATACATACATATGTACGCTATTTGTTTGACGGCCAATAACTTTGCCCAGTATTGCGCTCGGCTCGAGATTGATATATCTTGTGTATCTACTTCAAAGGAGCTAGAACATACAAAACTGCTCTCGGTTAAGTTGGATATCAATATGGATCAATAACAAGTTCATTGCGGGTTCATACCAATAGGGAATTTCTGGATATGGATGGGTAATGAAAGTTGAAGTGATGCACGTACTAACCATTATCCGGAACTTAGTGTTAGCTCTCCAAAAAGTAATTAATTTAAATCTTCACTTAATAAGGGTATTCGATAATGTAAATATTGATATAGTGACACTAAGACTCTGCAAAGCGACATTTTACCTAGAAGGTGATTCTTATCGTTCTTATTCTCTTATAACACTGTCCAAAGTTAAATATGGGTTCAGTCTACTCTAACGCCTCAATAGGCTTTTAATAACCCTCAGTAAGTGAGTAATTTTTCAGATACGTCTGTAATTTTCCACCACAGGCTATGTCGAGGTAAAACAACGACAGAATAAATTCTTTATACTTCACAAAATGTTGATTTCAAATAATGAGCTCTTTTCAGAATACCAGCTTTTTCTCGTGAACGTCATGTCGTTGAACCTCGTATATTTAATGAACTCATTCGTTGCATGTAGCATTCCTCTGCGTTGAGGTCAGTACATACGATAGCGAGATTATTGCAACTAAGTCCATCAGTCTGCTTGAAAATGTAGAACCGTAGCTTCACCCCCGCCGTATAAAGCGTGTTCAAACACCATAGGATAGTGATTCTCATGCAAATACATGTTCCGGCAAAAAAGTGTTGCTGGAGGCCCGTATTCCCTTGTACCATGCGGCGATAGTCCGCTGCAGCAAGCCGACACCTGTTGTTGTTTACACAAATTCACTCGCAATTTGTAAAATCTGTTTTGTAACAAAATGTCGAGTATCGTGCTCAACGTTCAGTACGTGAAAGAGTGAAATTAGAGTGGCTCAATGTTCTGGTAAATGATAGTGTGTCCTGACCTCGACGCTCGTGTTTGCGACATAGAGTCCGTATGAAATGTAAGGCTATTGAAAATTGCGTCATGAAAATAAATTTATATTTCTATATCAGTTAATTGATACCTCTCATTTTTCTGATCTGAACCGAATTCTGGTCATAGTTCCTAAAACAGTCCGTACATATACCAATATATGGGATAGGTATAACGAAATTTGGAAACACGACAGCAGCCAAATTTGTATTCGCGTATCGCTATAAAATTTTGCACAAAAAATCAGATGTCTAATTAATAATCTCGACACCAATAGGTATACGGATTTTCAATAATCCGTATTAGAGGAGCGTGGTGACGGTCGTGGTCCAGGCGTCGCAGCCATTAATCAATGATTTCGCAACTAAGCTTATAAGTAAAGCTATCCCTATTGCTCTATCCATCATACGAATGCAACGCTTCCCCCTAATAGAAACATTGACAAAAAGTGAATAGGTACGAGCAGAGACTATTTACTGAGCCGAAAGCCGAATTAAAAACGTAGTGATTAACTGGAATCGCATCAAAAGACTGCATAAAGCCTTTTAGCCGCTTGTACCAAATGCATCCCGACGGATTGTATTTGACACAGAATAAAAAGAACGTGTCATGTACGCTTATGACCGAGTATTGCGTCTCCCCCATGTTATGTTGTGATGTGTATCAGGATGAATATAATTGAAACTTGCCTTTACACGATGCATGTAAGTAGGCATATTATTATGACAGTTTAGTGTATAATAATCATTTATTGATTAAGCACTATTCTATAGATGAGTGCACTGTATCTCATAATAATAAGAAAATATTTCATCATACGTCTTATACTAGCACTTGAATCTCGATCATATTACAGTATGACTTAATCGGATAATCAGTATACTATACAGTCGTGTACTATACTGGGTGTCAGTAAAACCCAACTACATTCTGCTTAAAGATTCATTTTCTATATTTACAAAATAGAATTGGACTAAACTGTGTATTTTATTATAAAAAAGAGCTATTTAATGAATAAAAGCTCCCGACGGGATAAATAGATACTGTATAATCACGGGTAAGAGTTATTTGTTCTTTTTGTAACAGGTCAGTGCTTGGCCGCCATCTTGTTTGTTGGGAAGGGTCGGTACAGGCTTAGCGAGGCAAGCTTGCCTACAATCGCTTAGTCACCTTTGTCTTAGAGTACCGAGAAGTTATTACTTGGAACTATGAATAATAATTATCTTCAATAGTTGTTTATATTTTTCAAACCACTTTTAACTTCTTCGCAATCTGTTCCGCAAATAGATACCTAATTGGTTTCATGGTGTGTGATATATGCTCGTGCCTATCTTCGAAATGTAATAGCAAGCATATTGAAAAAATAATCGCGTGACTGAAACGCGCAACCAATGGCAACCGAAATATCTTTGTAATATTACGAACTCGTTAGGTGACGCCGAAAGATCAATCAAAATGAGAGCGTTTACCCGAAAACATATTAATGAAAATAAGCTCTTTACACTGAAGCTAACCGGCACGTGTACTGATTCGGACAAAGGACACTCATAGTAATATGAAATCCTAAATTAATTAGCATAAGTGATTTTAACGATTCCATTGTGACAAAATATCCAATATAATTTCATATATTTGTTCTGAAATAATGCTTTCTGCTGTCTATTGAAAATTGCCCATTGTACACTGATAATAGTATTATGATACTTAAATATTTAAAGATCAGAAGATTTATTAATGTGGATCAAACATAGCACCAGTATATAATGTAACGGATCAAACATTTTAAAAGTTGATTTGCTGCTTTTAGTCAAGGTAATATCTGTTAGGAGAGTATTTGAGAGGAAATGGTCGTTAAGATTAAACGATTCTCTACGTTATAATATGGCCAATCCCTTTTGTTAAGGACGGTTAAAGTATTCTACACTTAATGGTGTTTTTATGTGTGTAATTTTTGTAATAATTATCCTTTTTTTAACCCTATGAAAAAAAATACTACCGGTTTATTTAAGTACTCGCAGCGGCGCAGCGCAACTTTCCTTAAGCAAATTATTTTTTTAACGCTAGCGCTGCTTTTTCATCGCAACCACAGTGCGTGAAGTTACTTGTTTGCCAATTATATTAATAATTGGCCAACAAGTAACTTCACCGTTATCCAAGCACAAGAATAAAGTAGCTTCGTTACCTGTTCATTTATTTTACGTTGAAAGTTTTAATACTACCAAATCCGGTAGGAAAAATGCAGTGTAAGTTGTAGTTATATCGATGCGTTTGTATTCAGTGCCATGAGCACACCATCGACATGAATTTTTCGTTTCCGGTTTGTGTTACCCAACATTCACTGCAAACATTTCCTCAGACCGCCAATTAAAATTTATTGCCTACAGAATGATTTCAATGTAACAAAAACTATTGGAACTGGAGTTCGTGCTACGGTGTTTCAGCGAATTTTCGTGTACAAAACGATCCAGCAGTACGTTTACCGATACTTGTTATATATTATCTATGTATTTGTTTCCAAAAGCTAGCTCCGAACGTACACAAGAGAACTAATGTTTCTCAGATTTTTAACCCTTAAACGTACATATATCGTGATATTCTCTCTACATCGACACTATGAAAACACGTTATAGAAAATTTCCACTTAATATAACATTTTGTTGATTAGCGGCGCGCGGTGATCTCTTGTTTGAGCTCATTTTCGTCGAATTTTGTAAAGGTTTATCATATCCGCTCGAGTGGAGATGCGTACAAAGCTAGTGCACATGCATTGTGTTCAGGTTAACAACGATAAAGTAAAATCGTGGACCAATCGCTGGTAGACTGAACTTTAGTAAATAATAATTCTTCATCGCCATGCATTTAATACTGAGTACTTGCGTGTGAACGCACGCGTTACTTGCGGTTTACATAAAAATCAAGAGTAATGCACCCCGTACGACGTTCTTAGGGCTTCTTAGTTCCGTACCCAAAGGGATCCGGCAGCACCCTATTAGCGGCCTATGACGTCAGTCTATCTATCCGTCTACCCGTCTAGACACAGAGCTGTATTTCAATAATGGTAATAGATGAGCGAGGTGAAGCATACACAATTGTGTTTTATTGTAGCAAACACCAAATAAAATATGCATCTACTTTTCATTTTCTTTTGCGCGTCTTCCATGACGTGAAAACAAAATGTCTGCCTCGTAACCGGACCGACGGTGCCATTTTAGACAGAGAAGTTTTCCTCTCTGTATTGTGGAGTAGTAGTGCTAAATTATTTTTCTTGCTTAAAAAAATCAATGGAGCAACCTAAATTCCGCAGTACATAAAGGGTATGCGCATGTCCGACTTGCACTTGAGCAATATCTTTTTTGTGAAAGATGCCAATTCAGGGATGCACGTTCTAACCCAGCTAACGGCTTTATAAGTTATTGGGAAATTGCTAATTCTACACTTATCACACAGATGTCTAGTGTCAATCAAGTGTGTAATGTCTTGATCGACCCCTCTACTTACTACGTCCGTAGATACTTTTCCTTTCGGCTCATGCGCCGATAAAAATCAAATCCCTTTTCGTCTCATAAAATTTTAAGTGATATTAATGATGAGTGCGTGATTGAAAACTATTTGTGTATTATTTCAATAGAATTATAAACCTAACAGAAGATACTTGTAGTTAGTATTCTCCGTTCAAAGTTCGATTGTTAAAGCACAACCGGTATGCATACGTCTGCCGCAACTTTCTGACGTGTTTGTGCACATAATGTTGTTCGGAATCAATTGAGTTAATAACGTTCGCGGCTTCGCCAGCGTGGGGAGCGTTTTCACGAGATTCACGAGACGTTTATGTTAGTTTGAATTTACAAAATAATGCAAAGGTTTTTGTCTGTGTATTCTATTGATATGATCTGAACTAAAGTGTTATAAAAACACGGAAGTTGTACTATTATCAACTGGTATAAAAAAGTTAGTCCACTACTTGGTCTATCCGAGTGCGAAGTTTCACCCAAATCCGTTCAATATGTAATGCGATTACGATTGTGTAACATACTTCTAAATATCTTTGCAAACTTTCTCGCTCCTAATATTAATAGGATTTATTACTAGACCTCGAATCCAAATGTTCATCATGTTAGATTTCACAAGTTGTTTTCCCGTATAAACTTTGAAGACAGTGTTTACTCTTTTACGGGTTATGAATTCGCTGAAGAGACGTATAAATAATTTACCTTACAAACATAGAATGAAATTGATTGCATGTTCTCATCTAAAATTACGCAGTTTAATTTTTTGCTATCCCCATTACGAAACCTTTAATTTTAGGATTTATGAGAAAATTTAAATTTTAGTTAAAATTTTGTCATATGTAAGTTACAAATTAGTGCCGGTCTTTTGAAGTACTTCGTTAAATTTTAATTAGCTTTTGTTTCAACGAAGTTATTAAAAACAATCATTGTCAACCAAAGTAATAATTTAGCATAGTTTTTAAAACATAATTATTGAATTTAGTTAATTGGAGAAACAGTTGCCATGAACTAAAAAACATAAAATTGAGTTGTTAGACCGTGAAGGACCGTATCTTTATAAATTTTGTCTCCACACCAACCATTTTTTTTTAAATATAATGTTTTATAACAGAATTAAATTCAATTCAAAATCTTGAGACAAGAAACGTCAACCAGTCTTATAGAATATGCAAACAGCCAGCACTGATCAGTTAAGTTCACTAAATTTTGCACGAAGTTTACCTTACGGTTGAGCAATTTGCTAAGCTAACGTACAAATAAAATTAACTCAGAAACCGGGTATAACAAAGGTAACTTGGCTATGTAGATGCTCATAGCTGTCTAGCACTTTAGACGTTCAGGAAAAGACTTCATCATAGTGCAATCGGTTGCGCGAATGCGATTTGTTTTTCTATTCCATTTGTTTGTCTACGCGATTGTTCCCCATGATGTACAAATATTTATCGACTGAAATAAGCCGTGCTATGGCGCAGCGCGTGCATTTTATCATTTTCATATTGCTCTACTTGCCCGTTAAGCCTCTTACTTGCTCGTACGCAAATACCCCTAATGAGAGTTGAGTCCATTCGATTCAAATAAATCCATCGTGGCGGTAAACTGGGATCTGTTTGTGGTATGGGAATTTGAAAGCAAATATTTTAATTGTGTATTCGTCACGTTTTCATTGTTGTTGAACGTTAAACATTACACTGCAGAAAATATTGCGTTTATACGCTCCATTGGATGCGGGAAAGCA
>DWKW01002437.1:0-11043 GCA_018250115.1 Doberes anticus
GGTTTCGCACCGTTATTACAATATGTCATTAACCCGTTACTGTCCCTGTGCTGGGCACGGGTCAGCGATTAGAGGCTTTAGGCCATGGTCCACCACGTTGGCCAAGTGCGGATTATATCCGCCGGCGGAATAAACCCTGTTAACGCAATAATACCTTAAAAATTTGTATTTTAGCGACAAATTAAATTTGCTGTTTGTTACGATGGTATTCTATAAAACAGACACACAATAAAAGTTTGTCTCGTAATAATTTCTATATATATGTATATTAATAATACTATGTAAAGTTAAATATTGTATAATTATACATTTTATATACATATCTTAAGTAATTTAAATAATTTCGTATTTTTGTTTGTTGTTATAATTTTATATTATTTTCAGACCTAACAAAATTACGCAATATGTCTTTACTGTCTTATAATATGTTCTAAACTTTTATAAATATAGTACTTGTATCATACATTAGAAACATACAACATATATGATGATGATATATTGAACGCTCATTCGTTTTACATTCCAGGATTCAGTTCCAGAGTACCTCCAAAGAAGTCTTTGCAGATAAGCTAATGGGCTCTAACAAATGATCAGTCGAGATGTCTTATAGGAATTATGTGAGTACTTCTGATATTTATAATTGAACAACGTTATATATGTGTACAACCACATATGATAAAACTGACGAAAAAACTAGCCGGTCTCGTCATGTGTAAATCGTATATCAAGATCAACAGCTCTACACAGCTGTTTAAAGTACTTAATTGAAACTACTCGTCCTCGTCAAAATTTCCATAAACTGTACACCATAAAACTGGTGCTGAATTCCAATCCTTAGCCTACTATTAATCAGTCTGCTCAAGACCGAAGGGCTCAATAAAATCCCTCCTTGTATGTTATCTCCATTCGTACACGCATTCCTGTCGCTATTTATAAATCGGTCAAAGGAACAGCTTTATGTGTGATAGTGCTGAATGAAGATTATGGAAATTATATTACACTTGAATTAATCCAATGAACTTTTGTTGTAATATATCAGTATTTTAATTGTTGTATTTTTTATGACCTTCTTACATGTCCGGATTACATTGCTTATAAATACTTTTTCTTCTTATTACAGTATGATTCGTCGCCGTACAGCAGACCCCGAGAGATAGGAAGAACTACAAGCAACATCTCGACTGATCGACCTACAGCAGTAACTGCAAAATATATAAATTCCGCACCATCTTACAAGTCGTCCAGTATACCTGTACTTTCAAATGATCGCTCTTCGAGGGAGGAAACACCTATTTCAGCAATCGCAAACAGATACGCTAGTTATAACAAAACCGACAAACCCATCTCTAAATATGATAAAAAAGATTATACAAGCAAGCTCACTTCGCCGTCTCCGGTTACCGCTAATAAGAGTAGAGATGTCAGTCCTGTATCAACCTCATCAAAGTATAGTATAAGTCGATCTTCTCGTCATATAAGTCCAGATCGAAGAACTTCTAAGATCTTAAAAGATAAAACTCGAGATTTAAGCCCTGTTGATCGTGAAAAACACATTCCAAGCAAGACTGATAAGTCTACAGGTTACAGTGGCCTGTCGAGTTATAAATTATATCCTAGAACATCCAGCTATAATCGACCTGCTTCAAGAACTGAAACAAAACCCGAAGTAACAGTTAATAGATATGCTATAGCAAATCGTTTGTCATCGAGCTATCTAAGAAGTCCTACTCCAGTTAAAAGATCTTCTCTATCACCTGTTAGCTATTCTGACACTAATAAAAGTGAAAGTGACAAAGCTTTGTCTCCACCTACCATAGAAGAAGAAGACCGTAATACTGCGAGTGAAACTAAACTTCTACATACACAAAATGGAAATGAAATAATAATTGACAACAATGAAAACATTCAAACTGTTTCTGTTGTTTCAAGGCATACATCGCCAACTCCACCTGGATCATCATCGTATGTGAGGTCGAGGAGGGCAGATATGGCTAAAACTGTTGAGAAGATTATAACACGTGCTAGAAAAAAACCAGAAATGGTAGATAAGGAAATTCAATCAGATAGACTAGATGACCCAACGCGCTCAAGTAGATTTGGTAGCACAAGTAGAACTAGTATAACTAATTGGACATTTTACGCACCAAGTAGTAATAATTACACTGGTTACGCCGGTAGATATTCAACTCAATACTCCAATTTAAGAGAAAACTCTTTGAATAATTCATATGATAGAAGTAGTCGAAGCCATAGTACAGAACCTATATCAAAAGAAAATACTTCATCTTACTCGCAATCGGAAAGCAGTAAAGATAAATATGTCGAAAACAATATACTGCCATTAGATAATAATGGAGAAACTGAAAATATCTGTGAACTTTATAAAGATGAAGATACATCAGATGTAGTTATAAATGTTAATTTAAAGTTAAAAAAAGCTAAAAGCCCTGTAAATGCAACGGAGCTAGTATCTCCAGAAATTACAATCACAAATAGTCAATTACCTCCACAAGCTCCTAAAACTGATGCAACCGGAAAGACTAAGAAACTAAAAGTCCGTAAATCTAGTACCGATTCTTCGACTGACTCTACTTCAAAAAAGAAAGTATTAAAAAAGAGAAGTAAATCCGTAAGCTCAACAGATTCTGATCAAGGCAGTGAAAAAATGGATAAGGACAAAATAAAAGAGTCAAAATCTTCAAAAGTTATATCTAAATCTTCTACAGGAGCCATTACATCCAAATGCTCTACAAAATCAAAACATTCCAAATCCCGTGAAAGCAATAGTCCTGAATCGAGTGTTACTTTATCAACTCAGTCATCAATTAGCGAAGATGAATCGGTATCAAAATCTAAAATAAATGATATCTCTAGAACATCAGCTGATGAAGTATCTATACCTACAGATCGATCTGCGAAACAATCATCTCCTGTCAATTCAAATAGAAACGAGGGAGGCACTGAAGAAGCCAAATCATTTTTGATAAGGGCATTAGCACCAGTAACCAATCTTTTTAAATTAAGATACCAAGACTCAAGTGATAACAGCCGCTGGTTAGAAAATTCGACTTCAGAATCAACTGGAAAGGATATTTCAAACCTGATAACTGAAAGTGGGTCTAGTAGAAGTAAAAGTGGTACTGATAATATTGTGGCTTCTAGCGATGACAATGTGGTGAAACTTAAAGCTATCAGGCATGTAGAGTCTGGTGAAAGAGCTTGGTGGCTAGATTCGGAATCGGATAAAAAAAGCCATAGCCACAATGGAGATAAGGTACGACGTCTTGAAAGCAACAAAGAGCATCCAAATGAAAACATAATATTGCAATGTAATGAAAACTCAGATGGGAAGAGACCATTAAAGAATTGCAACTACCAAGATGATGAAAAGCCATGGTGGCTTGATAGTAGCGCTAATATACCAGAAGGAATCGAACGCTTAACACCTCCTCGCAAATCTTCTAGCGACAGCGATAAAAGCGATAAATTTAATTTTTTCAAAGTTCGACACATGGGATCCGGTGATAAAAAAGACTGGTGGTTAACTAGTAATGAAAATTCGTCAATCAGTAATAAAGTTGACAGTCATAAAAATAGTTTAAGTAAATCAGGTTCTGATCACAGAAGTTTTCCTTTAAAACGAATCAGACACATAGAATCGGGCGAACGTCCGTGGTGGTTGGCAAGCGATAAAAACATTCCAGAAGGTATAGAGAAATTACCAACTCCACCACCACAAGACGATAGCGATAGCTCGGATTCTGAAGAAGTTCGTATTTACGTGCCTTCTTCACAGATTCCTCCTTTTCCTCTACATTTGCCTGATGACGAGCCTCTCGGTGACAGAAGAAGTCCCGAAGGTCTAGAAACTCCGAAACATAACGAAGAGTTCGAAAAACGCAGGTCGCCATATGAAAATAATCGTAAATTTCGGCGGTCTTCGTCATCGAGTCTTTCTTGTCAAAAGAATGCAGAAAAATATATATCACGTTATACCGATATCGACGACATACTAGGCACTTCGGGTCAGATATATAGTCCATTTATGGACTCTTTACTGGCAAGAAGAACTGGTCAAATATCGTTTGACGAAGATGAATGCGAAGAAATTGACCCGACGCAAGTTAGAATACACGACAGCACGCCGCAAATGCCAGTCATTAAGAAAATAGGATGCAGGTAAATGATCGTATATTATTTGTTTTAAATTCCATACAGATCTTTTATTAACATATTTTTTTAAAGTATTAATAACGCTTGCTTACTCGCACAAATTGAACTAAGGAAAACCTGTACTCGTTTAAAACTACTTGCTTAAAATGGAACTTATAGTGTTCATCGGCTTTGAGTACCATCTCCGCCTTCGATATGATTGACTCAGAAAAAAAAACCGACGGAAAAAACTCTCGAAATAATACTGCAATACTTAACTGAAATGAGTAATTTTTAACAAATGTCAAATTCCTTTTTGTGAACATTTCAGGAGCGACATCGTCGACTATCGAGAAGAAGATCAGGTATGATTTTAGTCGAATATTCATCTTAACAAATTAAGTATTGAAAGAAGATTAAACTGAGATCCTTATTATATTATTAACATAATATTATCTGATATTATTAACAGACCTTCAAATTAAACAGCATCGCACAACCAGCTGTCTTTAAAAATGTAGCGTCATCGGTCGAAGTCTATAAAAATAAAGTAGAGACAACGACCAGCGTCTTAAAACTAGCGGTCAGTGTTAGCGGTAAGCGCCTACTCTATGATTAACAAATTCCAATTACACAGTGTAAGCAAAAGGTTGCTTTATTGCTGATAAGTGATCCCTACCGGACCAGGGTAGTGGAAATCACAAACATAGAAACAAGAGTAGGGCAAAAGTACACAAATACAAGTTAACGTGGATAATATATCTATGCTTTTTCTGTATAGGTAATTTTTTTTAATTTATGGCAATAAACTAAACTCTTGTTCATTTTATTTTATATGAAAACAAGAAGTATCACTTCGCAAGCATTTCGACCTACTGGCTAAAAAAATTATGCGTACAACTTTGACTTTAGAGATCACAGACTTGGCTTTTTTAATATTAGTTATGAACTTCCATATCTTTTTTAAGGCTAGACAGGTAGTAATTGTCGAAAGTTTACTACGAGAACTGTTTAATATTGGTGGTGGCTGTAAGGCTTCCGCGCAAGAGTCGATGGGAGCAGTGAACTGAAGAGTGCACTGTATCCTTGAATTAGTCTCCGATGGGAATAACGCATCGGAACGAGACGGCTATATGGCGTGCGCTGCTGACATTTTAAGACAGTGACGTCATAAGAGTTTAGCTATTTCGGCGCAGACGCGACAGTCGAATTTAAAACAATTAATTCAATAATATATATTTCTTTACTTATGATTATTTAAATAAAACTGAACACCGAAAAAAAGCAGCCGTATTGTAAAAAGTTGTCAATTCTATCGACCAGAAGAGTTGTCTTCGTTGGCGGCCTTGAAAATCTCTTTTTGCTTCTTTTTTAATAATACCTGCATCATTTATAACTACTGCAATTGCATTGTTAATTATTTCTTTATTTGGTATTATTTTATTATACCTCATAAAACGCAGTGTCCGTTTTGTTTTTTGTGTATTATAAATTATTGTTCGAAGACTCACAGTCATTCAGTTTTCATCTCTTTCCGCCGCACTGGACGATGTGATTCAATGCCTTAACGAAACCCTACCGGACATCGTGGTCGACTACCTGCCAGCGTGTCTAAAGCGATCCACGCAGTTTTAATTTAGTCGAGTTATACCAACGTGAAAATTTTACCTGAGGCAAGTCTTGTCTTGCTACAAGCTCTTCAGTTATACTTATGGCTTTGTCAAAGCTGGTATCGGAGTCTACATGAAAGTGTGTTGTCATGATCCCGGGCACACAAAAAAGTTGAATACAATAATAATGCAGTGATTTTTGTGATTTTAAGACTGTGCTCTGATCTCAATAAGGTAGTGTTATTTATTGAATGATTTTTGTGTTATTTTAAATTTACTTTAGTAACTTGTACGTGGAGCCGGTTTTTCGTTTTTTTTCGATACACAAACTTATTGAAGACAGGCCGTGGTATACTTTTGCTATTGTTTTTATAATTGGCGCTTTGTGTAAAGATATATCAGATTTTTTTTAAATCTGTAAACTTCACGTTCTTTACTTGAACGAAACTATCAATTAAATTATCGAAATAAATATTGTTATGGTTACAACTTTTTCCTGATTTGATGCAAATCAAATATTCGCATATATCAATAAATTTCAAATATCTTAACTATTAAATGAACTTATCTTACCTTATTGACTTAGTGGCATGTGTTATTTTTAAATTGATTTTTGATAAAAGTTTGCCTAAATAAACTTTGTTTGTGGTTAAAATATTTAAAATTCAAGTGATGTCACTTGTTGAACCGGTGTTCTATAACGTACGTACATCAACATTTATTGCTTGCGTAATTAAAAAAAATTAAAAGTATGTATTTGGACCATTTGTTTATGGTCAGAAAATTGTAAAAATACAAAGTTAGTGATATCTGTTTTACAGTTGATTTGAAACGCGATTAAAATGCAGGAAAGTGAATGTATAACGACATTTAATTTTCAACATTCTGGAAACACTAAAAATAAAAAATATAAGATATTAAGACTTCTATTAAGATTTTTAGAATTTCATTATTAAGCCAAAAAACGCTAAAGCCAATTTTACGAAAGAAGACATATCCTTGCCACTAAGTAGGAAAAACATAGTTTTTTAAAAATTGCTAGAATAAAAGAACACCCTCTCCTTGACTTGACCCGTGTCTCCCACGAGACACATATCTGACCCTGACCCATGTGCCCCTATGAAGATGACCACATATGATACAGAAATATTACTTATATGTTTTAAATATTTATACAAAAACATTTTTCTTTCATTGAACACATTTAAAACTTTAACTTTTTTTAATCAAATGCTTTGCCATTGTTGACCATTGTCTCGACAATTTCATGCTTTCGGAGTTTTTATTAATGTTTTTGTCCAAATCCTAATTAATAACGACGATTATTTTCATGGGACGATTGTAACTAAGTAACTTACTATTATTACTAATTGCATAGTAACTTATTTTGCATTTTGCTAATTTTTCCAATATATTTCTAACAATAACCAAGGCAGTAGAGACAAGCCTTGTAATAGGTATTGATTAAAATCCAATTAACGCCTAGAATTTAACTTGCGGCAAGGCTTTCCTATTAATTAAACGATAATAAAGAAAAAAACTCGAGAACGCTCCTTATCTGATGGCACGACAACATGTAGGTAGGTAGAGTCTTGTAATTTAATGATCCTTAGTTCTCTGTAAAAAATATAATTTTCTTGGTAAATTAAAACCCGCAGCTTGTCTTAATATCTCGACGGTATTTGTACGCATATGCAGGTTTAATAGCGACATTTGAACTGTAGGTAGTAATAATGAAACTGTTACTTTGCTCTACTTCCATACTTTTATGACGTTCCGCTCGTTACTGTACCAAAGTTCGTGATCTCGTATCGTGAATAAATACAAAATAAAAAAGTCTATGAGGTAAAAAGTTCGGAATACAAATCTTAAATAATGATATTTTAAAAGTCCCTCTGAAAAATAATGTATGTTTATTTTTATGCATAAACATTTATGACTGTAAATAAATGATTGACATTGTCATTTTTAACAGTCAAAAACGACGATATGTAATACAGTCGACAAATTATGTATCCAATCATTAATCACATCCCCTATGGCTTCAGCTTTTCTGTTCTCACATCGACGATAATGCAATTTGCTTTAACAAGAAAAAGCTAAAACATCTTCCGCGACATTCATGCGTACAAAAAAAAATTAAGTCTGTAATTACATATATGTAGGTTCGAGTGGTACAGCTGCTGTACTTCCTGTGTGGCATCCGCAAGGGGTGTACTGACATCTTTAGTCTTTAGTTCGAGCAATTTAAGGTACTTCCTTACTAATAGAAATGTATACAAGATGGCGGCACTTTTCAATTTCAAGAAAGTAATCGTAAAGTAAAAGAATCGATTCTTGTTTCTGTCGATTCGAAAATTACAAATAAAACCAAATTTACTACCGAATCAGTCCAACATTGTGAGAAATAATGATTAAATTATTACTTTTAATAAGTAGGTGTTGTGAAATGGCAATAATTTATTTGATAAATTGACCTAATCTTAGTCAGAATATATTTGGAGTTTATACAAATTGAGATTTGAGAATATAAAATTTGATACGCCAACCTAACAATAAGTTTTAAAACATGCCCCTTTCCAACCAAATTTACTATCGTCGTTATTTTTAACACTTCCGGCGCATTTTAGTTCTTATCAACAGATAATACAATAACACCCCTAACACCTCATGACAATTGGTAAAAAGCATATCTTGAACAAAGGCCGCGAACTCATTTATGTATTTACGAGACAAAGGATTTTTTGCTTCTAGTACGAGGAAAAGTTTACTGCTTCCCGCTACCTCTTATCTTACATCATGTCTTAACAGAGCAGCAAGATTTCCGACCATTTATACTCAAATCTTATTATCTAAATTCGAATACTTAAGTACGACTACTATTATTTAAATTTAAAATATTACCTAATCTAAGAAAATGTGGTGATAAATTGTCTTATCTATTAAAGGCCAGTAACACCATATACTCGTTTACCTAATTTTAAATCAATATAAAGTTTAAAAAACACGGATATGTCACGCACCACGCAAACTGCAGTAGGTGATATATATTCAAATGTCGCAACTATTATGAAAAAGTAATTTCGATTCTTGTACAATGTAATATTGTTGAATAATAGTTAAATTACTTGCTTGTTTAATTTTTTTTTTTGTTAAATCAAGCGATCCGTATTGAAGTATCCAATTTTAAAAATAAACATTAAAAAAGAAGAACGGACTGACATATTCATTTTTTAATCGATTAACATGAAAAGGACGAGGCTGAATTGTATTCGATTGTTGTTTTAATTGATTATAGAACATAGAAAGCAAATAAAATTTTGTTTACGAAGCTCACGACAGCAATTGATATAAATAATGAGTCAATTTTTGAGCAACGATCATGGCATAGTACAAAATAATATTTTTTTATCATCGTGACACTTTAAAATTAAACTCGCTTAAATTGGTAAAGAGTGAGAACGAAACTATAGAGTGAGGTGAGTTGACCGGAACTGGTGTGTTCCCGAAAGGAACAGATTGACAGGTTTTTTCGCTTTTTGAACCGGTCGATAGAAATGAGTGGCCGAATATTCCTCCTTTCGTAGAAGTTGGTTTCGATACAGTTGTTTTTGTTTTGAGTTCACGTCGTAGATGTTTGTATGACGACCCGTATGGCGCCGTTGTCAACATACAGTCTGCCGTTCAGAGGGTCCTGGGTTCGGTATAGACATTTGAATGATGAAATTTAATAATAAAAATGAAATTTCTTTTCCTGGTCTGGGTGTTTCTGTGCTTGTTTTCATGTGTGTCCATAGCGCCCACGACACAGTGGGCCAAACCCTAGTGTGGGGCTATGAGTGTGAGACGTTATGTATTTATTTTTAAACAACAACGTCGTAAAACTACACGTCACAAGATTAACAAGCCAGGGAATGGTGTACTTGTTGTTATTATTGATAAATTGACGTAAGCTAGTTGTTTTTTACTTTCCAAAACATTTTTGTGAAGACTTTATAATTGTTATTTGTCACTCGCAGCTTGTTAGTGAGCGCTTCTGAGAATTTCTTGGAACAAAAAAACGTTAAAACTGGATGTAGGCTGCGTTCAAAATATCAGAGCTAGAAGCAAATGCTTCGAGAATTTTAATACAAATACAGTGAATAATTAAGGCAAGCGAAACTGGTCCACAAAACAGCAATTGAAAAGAAGACAAGCTTAATTGCGAACGAAAGATGATACTTGAATAAAAACTCGATAAGAAATAATAATTTATACTTGTAGCCAAATGAGAGAACTATTTACATTTTGACATAAACAATTGAAACCGTCCATAAAAAACAGCAGGCATTTTGTAATTAAAATAAGCAATTTATAACGTATGTTGTCGATATTATTAAGAAAAAGATTGGCGTTTATTTTTATTTCAAATTACGAATGGATACAAAAACCGAAATTTTAAAGATTTTCAAGAGAAACAAATAATTTTTACTATTGCGAAGTGTTGTTACAATCTTCTTTACAATTTAGTATTCTATAAAGTTCTTTAAGTCAGTATTCAGTAAGATTCTAATCTGGAAGCTAACGAGTAAGGTAAAGGCGTCTGTTTTACAATTAAAATAGGATGTTTTTCTAATGAATTAACAAAAGAATAGAAAGCCTTGTTAACGTCACTGGTTTCACCCGCGTCCGAAAGGAAAGTTCTGAGGACGATCTAAAATATATATCCACTAGACAACTAGACTTCCGCCGCGGTTGTTTTCGTTGATGAGCAAAAAAAACCATTTTAATTGACCTCCACAATATATGACTATAGAAGAGAGATCTAACTGCATCTGTATTGTAAGTTCAACTCGACAACATTCTATTACCTATAACATTAATATTTTCAACTGTGAAAGACTTAAAAATCTATTCAGTATTTTTGAGTGACGGGAACGTGTTTTTAATAGAAACAGAGAAATAGACAAGAATTTAATAAAAAAATGGATCTAGAGAGATAGTCGATATCTATCAGTTTTTTTTCTAATATCTGCAATTTACGGACATGGCCTAGTTAAAATTTTATTTTGTAATAATAAATATATACGGTGGGTCGAGGTTCAAATAGCGGCGGCACGCATCTCTATTTCTCGAAATATTATTTCTAAAATGATGTGCGTAATACATAAATTAATTATCACTCGCTTTAACGGTGAAGGAAAAGATCGTGAGGAAACCTGCACGCCTGAGAGTTCTCCATAACGTTCGCAAAGGCATGTGAAGTCTGCCAATCCGCACTTGGCCAGCGTGGTGGACTATG
>DWKW01002438.1:0-11041 GCA_018250115.1 Doberes anticus
CCAACCTCAGTTGTGGATGTGCATGGGCTGCAGAGACCACGTAATATCAGGTGGCCTGCATGCTCGTTTGCTATTCTGCTAACAATTAAAATATAAAAAACGACTTGCTGCGTTCACTGTTTTATTCTTATGCGTTTATTATCTGACAGGTAATAGAATTCCCAATGGTGGTATACTACATGGTGTCGACGTTCGATACGCAGCTACTTACGGAAACCCTCAC
Organism: Doberes anticus; assembly: GCA_018250115.1. Classification (NCBI taxonomy): domain Eukaryota; kingdom Metazoa; phylum Arthropoda; class Insecta; order Lepidoptera; family Hesperiidae; genus Doberes; species Doberes anticus. The sequence continues at coordinate 224 of DWKW01002438.1, forward strand.
TTAAGGACCGGTGTTGGACTAGGCTTTCCTACGGTGAACACTGCTAAGCCTGCGTCAACGCCTGCTCCTCCTCCGTATTCCTCTGTTAGGAGTTCTGTTATTTTGCCTTCTGGTAAGTATTCTACATTATAATGTTCTCAGTGAGTTGTATATTTTAGTACTTTAATTCTAATTTCAGTTTTTATATGTCTCCCAAATTTATGCCAGCGTATACTACAGAGTTCAAGCTGTATATAGATTTTTGCTTCATTAATAATATTAAAACCTAGCCGATGTATCTAAAGTTTTTCTATATTAATAGTATTTAAGTTTATATTCTGGTCCAGGATTCAAACCATCCCATTCCAAATTACATTAAAATCGGTAGTAAATGACTACCATCCATCCCGTCATCCTCACTCACAAACTTTCGCATTTATTATATTAGCTGAAAGTAAGATTACTAATGGAATTGATAATTTATATATGGATAATTCAAGAAACATTCAATGTTTTTTTATTTCCTTAGAATAATAATTTTTATTCTGTTTTAAGACTATCATTGAATAAGATGTTTAAACTGATTGATTTCAGTATGAAACCAGTCAAGTAACATACATGTATATGTACATTGTATATATATAGGTATGTACTAAATTAGGTACTATAAGTTTACAAAATCATGATTGAAGTATGTATTTGAACCACTGTTATTCACGGTACAAGTTATGTTGTTAATAGTAAATGTTATTGATAGATTTTCAAACCCATTCAGTAATAGTACTTGTACAGCTGTTGTCACAATAAAGTTACTAAAGGCTTCCAAATCCATTTAGTAAATAGTAATAGTTTAGTAATATTTGATCGCGTTTTTTCCATGTCTTTCTCAATTCCTTTCGATTGTCTCTTTTGATTTATTCAAAAGCACTATTATTTGAACTAAAAGCTTTATAATCCCGAACAGGCACGTCATCTCACTCGATAACATCGCCTACAAGCCTCGCGTCACCCCAATGCGCAACAAGTCCTATAACGAATTCCACGATGTCGACTGACAGTACACAGCCTGCGGTAAGTACTATTACCAATAGACCGATATTGTATTTGCTTCTTCGTGTTTCATAGTGATAATTTTTTCGCTTGTTGATTTCGTTTTCTTTGTTAGATTTCCTTTAACTTTACATTCTTGTTCCAATGTCTATATAATAAATGTACTTGACTAATAAATTAATGGATTTTTGGTTATTTCGGGGTTAGAGCTGTTGTCATATATTTCAGTTCTAAAGCTGCAGTGTTTCATGTATATGAATGCTTAAGTTCTAGTAGATAATTTTAACGGGTTTTAACTTGTTATTTACGTATTGCCACAATTTTATGGCAGCAGTAGGAAGCCGATGACTTCAGGAGCCATAAGAATGTTCTAAATTTGTGCGTTTACAGTGGTTGTACCCGTTTGCATCATGGTGGTCAGCCGTTAAAACAGTTATGGATTGAACTTTTAGTAGAAAACAAATCCATATATTAAATTTAAAGGCTGTTCCGGATTTGGGCGCTTGTTTTTTCTATTTTTGTTAGTCCGTGGCCAAGACGATAAAGGGAATCCGAATATCAGGTTATAATTGTTAAGCTAAGCTTAGATTCAGAGATGAGTATGAGGGTTTAGGCAACCGTTGACCACGCATTGATGGCGTATTTGATACTTTTATAAAAGAAATCCAGCGCAAGTTTATACCAAAATGCGTGCCTTCTTACCCCTCAGATGTTGGTTGCAATACGTTTTTATGAATAGTTTTCTTTAACTTAAACAGGAAATGTGTTAGAATGTCTATCATCATTAATATAGTGTAACTGAGTACGTACTGTCAATTTAATTTCTGACAAGGGCTCATATGTACGTCCAAATGAAATAGACATTAATATCAATGATATAAGCCTGAATAAGCTCATTCATTCTGCTTATATTTCATGTCTGCGCATGGAACCGTCTTTCAGAATAGTTAATGGAATTTCTAAGGAACCCAAATTTGTTAATGTCGCTACTACAGTATCTAATACAAAATAAATATTTTCTGAATATGGAAGCTTTACTATTACTTCTCATTTTGCGTGTTATTACTTTAATTTCGTACTGACCAAGTATTAACACGGATCTTCCCTTCAGGAATGGTAATTTAATCATATTGTTACACTAAGCATATCCATTTGTTAGAAAAGAAGACCTCTGGACTAATTTACATCATATTATTTTACAAAAAAATTGTTTTATCTTTAAAAAAAACCTGTCTATAACAGTGGCTAGGCAGAAGACACCGGACAAGAGGTATTCCAACTTAGTCCTCATGAGTAGCAACGCATCCAACCTCAGATATGACTTCCGTCTTAGTTGAGGTTTGATGTGGATGTCCATGGGCTGCAGTGATCAATTAACATCAGGTGGCCTGCATGCTCGTTTGCTATTTCGTTTGAATAAAAAAAAATAAAAAAACTTTGTATGATTATTTAAATTCTATGTATGTACTAACTGGACTGGAACTGTTTAGAATTTAGGACTTCAGTTGCTTCAGACTTCATATAAATTTAATATGATAATTATTGTTCAGATTATCTGCCATATTCACTTACGTTAGTGTTCTAGTTCATTATTGTAAGTAATTATTCTAACATACAGTTTGTTTCCAGACTGGTGTAGTGACAACTTCTGCGACTCCTCAGTCCCCAAGTGCCCACTACATCCTCGCACCGTCAACTAGAGCTTTAAGTAATACCACAGTTACTAAAAAAGGTAAGGCTTAAACGTTTACATCGTCAGTTTGCTGTTTAATAGCGATAGTTTTATATCTTTCAAATCTAATTTTACTTAACATTTTTTGTGTAGATTTATAACAAAATTAGGAACTTGTAGCATTATCTTTCATTTTATATATCACGTTTACCTTTTTTATAATTATTTCTTACGGTATTGTGCGTTTACCAGTTTCTTTTTTTAAATAAGCGTTCGACAAGACTCCACATTTTATTGTCTATTTCTAAATTATTTTCATACTGTTATTTAAAGTCACAACAACTTTTAAATAGTCATATTTAGATTATTATCTCCCGTCAAGTAATTCAATTACATCGTTAAATGTTAATCATAATTGCTAAGAATGTTCAAAGTTCCTATAATTTGTAATTTTGCTCCTAGTGTATTTTAATCACGCAATATGTTTAATACAAACATTATTTTCAGGTAACGGTCACCAACAGCCATTAGCAACGCATGTATAACCTATATTTTGTTACGAAACATATAAACTTTACGAAATATGAGTGACAATGACTAAAAGTGTTATTCAGTGCGTTTAAAATACAGTGCAGTGTTGTTCAAATAGTTATAAAACTTATATGTACTTGTTGATGCTTGTGAACATTTTGGACCCGTTTTAATATAAATAAGATAATACGTACAATGCATAGTCAAACAATTCAATTCTTCATAGGTGCTCGATACTTACTATAAATATTTATTTTTAAATTCATATTTTCAGTTGTCTAAGTATGTTTACTTAAATATAAAGAATTTCAGTGCTGTAGTAGTTCATTTGATATTCGTAAATCTTTGTTAAGTAATAGTGTAGCGTCTAATGTGTATCTTGAAATGGATATCAATTTGATTAAATTAAGGACATTGTCAGAATTAATGACATTGTGTCCGTAATTGATTGATCGTTCGCTGCCTATAGGTTGTATTTACGAGAGAGTTATCCGTATACAGGAGTATAAAATAATGTCTTATGATATTTTGGCGAAGAATCACGTTTAGCGGTCATTTTATTTAGTCATTCGCTGTGCAGCTGCTCTTTATTATAATAAAAGGAATCTAGTATTTTTTTTAAATATAACACTTTCCGTTTTATAAGTTTCCTCGCCGAATGCCTTCGAAATATCCGGCTCTTCAGCGCGATCTTTATGATTACCGACTTGCGTGTCAAAATTGATACTTTCATTCAATTACGAAAAGCGGCAAAGCAATCTCGAAATCAGATCATCTAAATCGATTGAACCATTTTTACGCGTTTTTTATTTTATCTTCGTTTATATGTAAATTTTTGTATTTTTGACTTCGGCCGGTTATAATTATGGATTATTGAAATGTTTTTATTTTCAACTAAGCTTTTCAATCTTCGTAGTTCCCGATGTTTAATGATACCCAATTGATATGAAGTTAGATCTACAGGTTTTTAATACATCTATGTCCTTAATCAATATTAAAACTCTGTACTAACTGATGGGAAAATGCTTTGGAATCGTGGCTTACTAGCCAATTAAGTGTTGCGTATATTTTAATAATGAATCAATTTATTAGTTTTTTGTCACTCCAGTCGTATTCCATTCGAATTTAGCTTCGCTACAAGTAAAATGCTTACGCTTATTGGATGTAATTTTTTTTAGGCGCAGTAACAGCTTAATATTTTAAAATCTGGTTCCTGCTACAGTGGATTGCTGTTCGAATCCTACTTACAAAGCACACCGATTTACAAAGCTACGTATTAGCTACTATATATCATAGCTTTAACGGTGAAGGTGTTATATCCTCGAAACCTGAGAGTTCTCCAATGTTCTCGAAAGCCGCCAATCCGCGCATGGTCGTTGTTGTTTACTGTAACCTAAACCCTCATCTCTGCTGCGAAACCCATTCCCTACAGTGGGGCAAAGACGTTATTGATTGTGGTGATATTTTACTTTAGAGTTACATTTCTGTCTCTTATTAAAGGTTGAAATTGATTTTGTTATTTATACAAAATTCCATATCAAAATATCATATCTTAAGCAATTAGTAGATATCAATTTTTATTGTATAAATTATTACAATTATTTACGTATATTGTGTCGCATTCGCTTAAAATACTTAAATTGTATTTAGACCCCAACGAGTTAAGGCCTATTATTTGAAAATTAATTGTAAAAAGTCAATTTCATTCTTATCAACTGAGACTGGTCTTTTAAATGTAATTATTGTAAATTTAATATAGAAAAATAAAGTCTTAGTGTGTATTATATATAGAATAGAACAAATTACATCCTCTTCATCACAACACTATGTAATGTTTTGTGAATCCTGTGCGTTTAATAATATGATCAAAATATAAAATGTTTTTTATTACACTAAAGAAAATGTATTAGTAAAAGGTAGTTAACAGATTTCATGGAAAAATTATTAATTTGGCCTTGAAATTATTATTTATTATATAGATGTACAATTTTTTTTAAATATACTGTCGTATTATGACTTGCCAACATTTTTTTACAGCGTCGCCTTAAAAAATACAAAGGTAAATCTAAATTTAATAAAAAAATTAATCCCTAAATTTTTCAAACATACTATTAGCTAAATAATAATAGATAAATTATTGAAGCTAATATAATACTTACTATCAGAATGAAACTGCAACTTTTTTACAGTTTTATTAATTAGGAAAATTATCAAAAGGAATTGTACAGTAATAAAATTCATAGTAGATAAACGGAAAGTAAATTAATGGAAAAAGTATTATTTAAAATTAACAGTAGAAAAAACATTTCATATACAATTTTATCTTATTTAATTAATATGTATGTCATGTCATTTGCTAAAAGTAAAAAATTTATCGATTATTTTAATTCTATAAAATTATTTTACAGACAACTTTATGTAAATTTGTTTATTGATAAATGAATTAAGCTTTAATTTTGTAACAAATAGTGCCATTTTCGACATATATATATTTATATGTAAGTGTTTTATTTGCTTTGCTTTTGTCTTTAACATTTATCAGTTTTAATTTAATTTTATAATTAAAACTGAAATCTAAGTTTGGTAGCAAACCTATCCAATGTTTTATTTCTAATACGATGTCAATTAAATACATAACTTCAAAACATATCGAAAATATCAATTTTAATTACTTCTCTAGATAATAAAAATTCACATTTATAAATAGTTACATCAAGTAAAAAACAAATTTTGAGTATATAACGATTATTCCTATAGAGGTCGAGATGTATTTATCTCTATTGTATTGATCTTGTTCAAACTTATCGCAGTATTAAAGTCTAACCATATGCATTTGAACACTGACAGCATCAACCATTGAAATCCATTCAACAGTTTTACGTAATTGACGAAAACATACAAACACATGTATATTCAAATATAAATGTTATTTGTTCCGAAACCTATAATTGGTATAAATGAGTTGCATTTTCAAATATATATTTTATTTACTTATTGTGCCTCGTTACGTTATTGGAACAGAACAGATGATTATTGGTAATATAAAAATTATATCAAATAATAATGATCAGTTTATTCAAACAAAAAAATGTCACACAATACTTAATCACAATTCTTATATTTTTTCAACATTTAATTACCTACTATTCTTTGTTTAGTTCATACATTGACTATAAATAAAATGCGACGACTTTCATGAATTTAACTTCCATTTTATAAATATTGATCAATTGGAATAACAATCTTCTTGAATTAATCCAAACTGACTTACTAGAAACAAATTCAATTTCAATATAATTTAAATACTAATGACAATAGTAAACACCCAACAATGTAACGACCCAAATCCCAACCCTTATCAATTAATCATGAACTAAAATATTTGTCCTGAAATACAAATATTTGTAGAATTATCTGATAAATTATAAAAAAGTATTATAGTTAATTATCAAGATTAATTTTCTGATTAGCATCTATATCGTGTACCTAAGACATAGACATTTTCAAACAAGTTGATTTGATAAATCTATTAGTGAAAGTAGTCGATTCAATTGGTTGATTGGAGTGTTTCGTTTGATTGAATATTTGGTTCAAACATTTGATTCATCAATAGATTAATTCAATAAGTGATTTTCAATAAGTATCTATGAAAACAATTTTTTTATTGGATTACTACTTTACTTCCATCGTTTCAACAAAATAAGATTCTTAATCAAATCTCTAACAAATCAACACTGTTAATTAGTCGACATTTCTGGGAACTTTTAAAGATTTTTCATATTAACGGAGCAGCAAACAAACATGCTGCCCGTGGGCATCGACACCCAAATAATAGAAAATCCTGTCTGGGATTTTATCCACGAGTTGTAACTCCTGAGGACTAAATTGGTATGCCTCCAGTCCAAACGAACGATTTCTAAACGAAATACAGTAGTCCTCACACTATAACTTAACAGCAGTAATTGTTACAGCAGTGGAGTTACTGGAGCAGACAAGCCTTCAATATTAGACTCTACGATCATAAATTCTGCTTTTGTCTTTCCGTGCCTAAAGTTCGATACTTCTTTCTTTCTTCCTGCTTCAACTTTTACTAATTATTTTCTATCAGCAACCACTTCTAGTCTTTTCTAAGCTTATAACCCCTAGCTACACACGAAGAACAAGTCACACATCACCGCCGACATTGTCCGATACACGTGTTTACGTCGTGGACCAGCCATTACATAACTTTACCTCTGTGTTATTTGAATCAGGAATAGCTACCGATTGTGTCTTAGTATGCGAGTACGTAATAAATAGACACAGTGAACGTGACATGAGTCCTGTGACTGTACGCCATTCATACTCCTCAGTTGTATTTCGACTGATATTCTGGCTCTCCGCTCTGGTGATGATGGCGTTCCAGGCTCAATTTACTACAGGGTAAACATCGTTTGGAAACTTTTGTGAGAGCTGCCTCAGTTTTCAAAGGCGTCTTTCAATCCGTACTTCGACAGCGTGTTAGAATACGTTCTATTCTCTGAAATGATGCCCAGCAGTGGGACGTTAATTATGACAGTTGTGCTAAAGTGTAAAACTGTTTCAACCGTAAAACTGTTTCAACTTACATCAATTTCCGTATTCCATCAGTTGATATTGACGAAAAACTTAAAAACTAACTTTTCTTTACTCCTTTCTAACATTATTGTTACGATAATAATTATCTTGTCAATAATAATTGTAATAAATCACCTATCACCATTAAATCACCATAAATTTTTTTTATTCCATCATGCGCTATTAACTACGTACTTTAGAACCGACTACTTCTCACTCTTATGTAATGATATGATTATGATGATGATTATCTTGTTAATGACAATTATAATACATCTAACTGCTATCTGCACCAATCACCTGCAAAATAGTTTTAACCTACTATTAACAGCCACTATTACTATTACTAAAAGCTTCAATCTAACTTCTATTGTTAAGACATTTTTGTAGTCTATAAATATTCAAAAATTCTTGAAGGGCGGCTTTGTGAATCACAAAGTTTTCCTTCCAAGAATCATTTATAGGTTCCGGGGTTTGACTTCAAAGGGGAGTAAATGTAGTTATTTTTAGTGCTAGGGGCTTTCTTTCGTTTAATAATTCAGCGGCCTGGCCTGATCGGACTGACGTGTCTATTATTGGAAACGATCGGCTGGAATAAGTTCGGGCTTAATTCCTGGATGGATTTTTTAAAAATCAGTTTCAGCCAGTGACTTTAATAATTTTGATTTAAACAATTGAAATACAACAGCACGAGATCTTATTTGATGGAACCAATAACATTTGTACACAGAAAATACTTTTAGATTTTGTTAATAAAACTCTGTTTCAGTCTGGATTAAGGATAAACCGCTTCACTTGTTCTCAAGCCCTAAAGACAAGGTGTACGAAGCCTTCCAGCTTAGTCCTCAGGGATAGCAATGCTTGTGTACTGGTATACCGAATTCCTTTCTTGGTCTGAAGTAAAATAATCTAGAATATTATTTCGCTCTTACGATAGCACTTAATTACAAATTCTATGCAAGGTTCTATTCAATTATAGAAAACAAAAAAAAACACTTATTTTATGTATGTAATTTGACCTCCCGCGAACATGACAGCGCATACTGCAGTAAGGTCAAGCAGTTTATCTGGTTTTGTTCTACCAATCTTGGTGATTGATACGTATCGCAGTATTTAAACCTAAAGTTCCATTCGAATCTGTCTTGTAGGTTTTGCGTGATTAGAAATCAAACTCAGCAAAAAAAAAATGACGTCGATAAAACTCCAAACTAACAAAAACCCTTTATCCTGTATTAATCCACAATTTATCCCGCGTAACGTCAAAAGTGTTCAACGGAAATACAAAAACTAACATTCTGTATAAAAGGACCTAAGTAAAAATCTTTTCCACTAAGTATCACTTTTACGACACAAAATAATAGGTATCAGGCGGTACGTATCGAATATCCACTACCAATGTCACTCCATTAATTATCCAAACTGACGCCCAGCGCGTAAATCAATACTCGAGTTATGACCGGCCTATGGACTACAGAGTGGCTGTCTTTTGTTACGATGTTATAACAAATGATAACGATTGTTCTACTGACTGGCACATAATCATTTTAATTGACGTCCCGATTATATGGAGACGCATCCTTTAGGGAGTCGAACTATATCTCCGCTTCTGCGAGATCGATATTATTTAAATACATGACAATATTTAGGTATGTAAACCTATACGCTGTTGAAGAATAAAGGTCGGTACGATCTCTTCAGTTGCGCGATTGGCGAACAAACAAACAGACAAAAAGTTTAAAGGTCGGTTTTATGTATCAGTCGATTCATATCAAATATCCAACGCAAGTGCCACTCCATTAATTATCCAAACTGACGCGCAACGCGAGTTATGACCGACCGACAGATAACAGAGTGAATGTTTTTGTTACAGGAATATCAGTAAATGCAACTTGAAAATCGGTTTAAAATATATTCGACATAACATAAAAACGCGCCACTTTGCTCAAACCGAGGCACTGGGGACTTACTAGCCAAAATCTTACGGTACGCGTTAACGAAAAACTCGTAACTCGTCCACCATAAATCTATCTGTCTATATTATTATAAAATTCGGAACTGACATTAGATATTATAATTTATATGGTATTTAGTGGTTTCTGAATAAAAATAAAGTAATGGACTCCAGGGTTCTATTTCCAGCGGTTCAGAATTTGAATGATTAATTTAAATTTCTGTACCTGGTGTGCGTGTTTGTGTGCCTGTTTATATGTGTGTCCAGGGTACCCACGACACAGATTAAATCCTACGGTAGGGCTATGAGTGTGAAACGTTACAATTATTTTAATAAAATATATATATTATACTTTGTTGTCGGATTGTTCGTTTGCATGTTCGCAAATCCTACAAAAACTGATAGATTGCTGATAGACGTTAAGGTGCGGTAAGCCTGAACAGGATACAAGACGGTTTGAACGATACAAGAAGACCATTGACCTGTCCGATTACTTTGTGTTTTTAAAAGATTTTTTTTTTACTTATTATTTATTTATATCTAAAAAAATCCTTTACCAACGTAATCACTACAATGTTATTCCGTTAAAGACAAAGGAAATATATACAATTTTGTACCGATACACGACATACAGCTCGATCTAAATTATTAAAAAAAAATCGATAACAATCTTGTCACGACATGGTTACAGCCCTATAATTTTAATTCTAAACTGGACTTTAACCTCGATGGTATTGATTGCCGTGTCATTGGAGCCGACGTGGCAACTCGTTAAAATTAACGGGTTTTCAAGGCACAGGGTCATATAATTTGGACCGATGACAGAAGATAACTTTAATGATGATACAAGCCCTCGAAATGAAATGGAAATTTATATACGTCATATACATAGTCATATATATATACGTAGAGTCTTATGTCGAAAGCTTGCCTGCAGCGGCACCACGGTTTTACCTATTTCAGCCATAAAGCAGCAGTGTGAGAACTGCTGTGTTTCGGTTTGAAGGGTGTGGTTAGGCAGAGGACACCGGACAAGAGG
>DWKW01002439.1:0-11038 GCA_018250115.1 Doberes anticus
TGTGCTTGTTTCTGTGTGTGTCCATGGCCCCCACGACACAGGTTAAATCCTACTGTGGGGCTATGAGTGTGAGATGTTATTTATTAATTTAATCTGCAACAATCTTTAGTAAACCATTACTGAAGTAATAGGAAAGAATAACAGTACCGAGCTACATTAGACCATAATCACAGAATGTGAGTAAAAAAACGTCGTACGTCGCTTTAACGCCATTAACAATGATAGTCGCAGGTAAAATTATTATTACACGCGTTACCTACATCTGTATTTTCAATGTTGAATTGTCGCAAATCACTAAAGATTCGCCCTCAAAATCGAGCTCGAAACTATAAATGTGGCCTTAGTTCGAAAAACAATCGTTAGTTATGTAATTTCTTGGTCCAATCGCTCTAAAAAGCCTTAAGTAATCTCGGAGCTTAAAGCCCTTACAAGCTTGTTTGTGGCGTGCAGTTTTTCAATGACGCGTCGGCTGCGTTCACGATTAAAAATCATTCACATTTTATTATCTATAACTTCTTCGTACAGCGTTAACTAAATTTATAACAAAGCTTGATAATTGACGAAACACTAGCATTGTTTTAAAATAAAATTCAGATTATGTAAAAAAAAAATGGTGGTTTTAGGTCTCGCATAACGTCGAAACTCCCAAAAGAAGTACAAGTTTGGGTCTCACGGCATAAAGCAAAAGCTGTAAGCTTGAACGCAGCGGTAGGGGTCGAGGGGCGGGCGGCTGCGGGGGAAGGGGGCCCAGCCGCATGCGTATCGAGGCCCTGGCTGCATTCCAGTAGTTCGGCCGACCGCCGCGCGGCGCTACGTTACCTCCGCACGTCCGCGACGCCCGCTCACTACAAAGAACGCCTCAGTATTGTAAAAAAATCTGTGATGTATTGATTAATTCCAACGTTTCCCGAACACACAAACCCCGGTCGGACTAAATAAAACGCGTTTGTGTAACGCCGTGCACGGTTTTAGTGATCTTTCGACGCTTTTACTGCGGGCCACGTCCTATGGCATTCCACATTTATCGATGAATAGAATCTACTGTGTAGACCGAACATGGTGGCTTTAACAGTGCGATGTTGAGTGTCGGTTTTACGGTGTTTTATGTGTGCATCAAGCTCGTTTTATAACGAAAATATAAAGTTTGTGACTCTAAATATGGATTGGTATGCTATGGACGCGAAAGCTTAGAAAAAGTTGCCCGGGCGATGAAAGGCCTGCGTCTTCGATCGTATAATGAGAGTTCGTGAACGATAAACAGTAAGAATGGTGTCCTACGGTTACTTCGGGCTGCGGCAGACGCCTTGGACCCTATTGGTGCTCATTTTCTTCATCGAAAGTGTCATGGGAAACTACGCTAAGTCGTTCTACATACATTGGAACACAACAAACAGTATATTCAGAATAGACAATACGGACCACGTCTTCGACTTGAATAAGGGCAACGCACAATTCGAGTACGACCAAGTGAACATTATATGTCCAGTGTACGCTCCGGGGACTCACGAAAAGGACACGGAGAAATATATAATATACAACGTAAGTAAAGAGGAGTACGATACGTGTAGAATAACGAATCCCAATCCTCGCATAATAGCAATATGCGACAAGCCGAATAAGTTGATGTTCTTCACTATAACATTCCGGCCGTTCACGCCTCAGCCGGGCGGATTGGAGTTCCTGCCCGGCAAGGACTACTACTTCATATCGACGTCCAGTAAAGACGACCTGCATAGACGCATCGGTGGTCGTTGCTTGAGTCACAACATGAAGCTGGTGTTCCGGGTGTGCTGCAAGCCGGAGGATCAGTCCCCGGCGCCGTCGCCCCAGCCAACCCCGCCGCCGCCGCCGCCGCCGCCCACAACTCAAACAACGACCACCACCACGACCACAGTGAAGCCTGTCACGAAGAAGACGCACAAGTACGATAAGTCACCGAACGAGGTCGTCAAGAGCGAAGAGCTGTCGTACTCTCGCGGCGCGGCTCTCGCTTCCTCCCTCGCTCTGGCTTTGGCTGCGAGCGCCGTTCTAGCGCCACTGGCTCGGTGAATGTGCGCTAAGGCGGCACGACCGCCGCGTCCCGACCTCCTCGACAAGCCCTGCTCGGCCCACACCACCCAGACTCTCCAATCCTTGCATTTGCGTCCAGACACTTTAGTCTTTACGTGAATTGGTGAAACTTTCGTGGTTCAGTGCAGTGCTAGGTAACGGGACGCACGAGGCGTCTGTGCCGAGGACAATGGATTTGTGTTGTAAGTATTTGGATAAGAAGACTCAAGACTTTGAAGTGAACTGAAGATCGGTGATGACAGTGGACATTGGATAGCGTTGTGCGAAATTCCTAGTTATCTTAAAAGTTCCGATGGCAAATTTATTTAAGGAACTTATGCGCCTAATTTTTAATATTGTAAAATATATCGGGCCTACTGAGTAATCGAACTATTATTATTAAAACTGTGCAGTTCAATGAGCTGGAACACTGTAGTTACGAAATTCATTTAAATATATACATATATATATAAAATGTTAACATGTATAATGGTAATATTAGGTTTCTTAAACCATTAGGAGTTAAATTTTTATATTTTCACTAATGCAATGAAGGACATTTGATTAAGACTTAGGATTCAAACGTATATAGGAGGAATCTTATATAGAAACAAGTTAGGTAGATCGTAATTTAGTTCAAAAGACAATTTTTTTTTCCACATACGACCTAATACTTAGAATTTATTTATACGAGAAAAAAAAAATTAGGGCAAGTTGTGAATCTTGTCCAGAGACACTGTGATTTTGGTTTTATTTAGTCGTAATTTTCTCTATGCTTTTATTATGTGATATAAAAATTATTGTATTTAAAAAGTGATGCATTTTTCATCTAATGATATTATTTCACTCTTGACTGATTTGAAGCTTTTTCTAATTATTTTACGTGATCAGTTTTCGATGGATTTTCAATTTTCTAACGCTTATCACAATTTTGATGACTTTTAGTCAAATTATCGCTCATATAAATGAGATTTTTATACATAATGGCAACTAAACATCTGTTATCTATGCCTCTGTTAATAATTTTAACGCAACATCTTTCCTTAAAGCTATTTCCGAACTTTTGGAAATTATTTGCTTCGTTGACACAATATAAGTATTACAGATACTTAAGGGTCAAAATCGCGTAGGACGTTTTAGGTTCCTATGTCCTAATGTTGTATTTTAATATACCTTCCCAACACGTCGAAGGACCTATATCCATAAGAAACCAGTTCGACCAGTCCCTATAACTAGAAGTACAAAAGAATATTACACTTACTGAAGCAAACATCTTAACGTCTAGAGATACGCGGTGCATACCTTTATCCGCTTTGACTTGTCAGCCATTTTGAACGGCGTCAAGCTGAGGACGGCTTCGAATAAAATATTCTCGCCTAAAGCTACCTTCAGGACGTACGGCTAGTTCGTCACTGAAACTGACATATTTCATACAGTTAAAGTATTCAATCTCGTAAGGAAGATCATAATAATGTAATCATCTTATTATTTCTTGAAGATGATAAACCGAAGCTTTTTAGACAATTCTCTAATATCTGTAATACTTATACTTTCCTGATGCCAATAATGTCAACGCGACTATCTTTTCAAAATATCTTTAAGTAAGCACAATAAGTGCCATTTTGAGAACGTGTGATGTACACGAATCGTACACATTATGAAATAGTCAAATAGTTGAATAGTAGACGAAATAGACCGGTTTTCAGTTAGACATACGCATTTAGTGGCAGTCGATATATTTTTAGATAGTGCTTAAGAATTGAACGTCTGAGTTTGAAACTGTGTTATTGATAATTATATTTTAATTGTTTTAGTTGCAATTGAAATCAAGATTATTAGTTGCCGATAGAATCGTTTTAAAAGATAGGTGCTAAACATTATTTAAACCCAATGTGTTACAGATGTGTTTGGTGTCATAGGGATGTAGAACGAGAAAATATGTACAAAATACTGTCATAATTTTAGGTTAAATCACATTTGCACTTAATGTACACCTAGATAACATTGTAATATTAATTTAGCTTAAATTAATAACCGTCACGTTGACTAAATTAGTAATTACTAGTAATATTACCTTTTGACTCCCGTCAAATCAATGTAGCGCACGCTTTTTGTGATAAAGTTGGTAAAATAATCTAAAATACCTCTCGGAATCTTCAATGCAAATCTAAAATTCTATACGCATTTCATAAAAAAATTTCAACATCTCATATGCAGTGTTAGGTCCTTTACTAAACTAAGAAAATACTAAAATGATGTAAAACTAACAATGCTCGAGTATCAAACACCGCTCAATTCTGTATCGTGACACGAGACAAAGAATCGACAAAACCGAAATAAATTTCACTCAAAAATAGATATATCATTAATGAGGCGCCACCAAACGACGAAACGACAGAAATAACCACAATATGGGATGAAACATGTAATTTACAAAACACGGTCGAACGATCGTAAATACTGAAAAAAGAAACTGTGTAATTAACCAAAACAGTTTGTAACGGAATCGAAATACACGAAAACAGAATGTGTCAGTTGACAAACAGTGTCGGGTTAATGCATTGTTTCTTAAACAACGGATTTTAAAAATACAATTTTATCCGAGGAGACTTCTCTGATCGCGAACATGCGAGCGATAGGCGATGGACAATAGTTTTAGTTGAAGAAATAAACAAACGTCATTTACAAGTAAGTCAATGTAAATATCGTGGCGTATAAATAGTTAAAAGTTTCTATAATATAGCTAGCGACTGATTCACCCTCGGTCTCTGCTATCATTGTGTTTATATCACTTTCTATTTCATCTAAATATTATCTATTGCAAGATTTTCATTGCTGAAGATTGTTTACATATTGTCAAGATCTTCCTTCCTTCGCTTCTCGTTTTTATGATCGTTATAAGACAAGTCTCTGTATTAGAGGCTGTTACCTTCCACGACGCTCATTTCCATACGCTGAGTGCGTCTATTTTTATTTAAACTAAACAGTTTGAATGTCTACTTAAGCGTTTCGTGGTACAGACGCTGTTTAACTTGTCTTTTAGCTATTTCGGGAAACCCTGAAGGGATTGTATAGGGATAATCAGCCTGACCTGCACGTGATAATTGTGGAACGTGTGTTATACTCGGAACGTGAGATTAAACATACGTACATGTATCACTTGTTATAAATATACATGGGAATGAAGATGATGTTGGTTCATAATTGGTGCATTTGCTTGAAAACGCAACTAATCATATTTCCAACATCTCTTGATCTGTGAAATGTTATGTGAAATGCAGATGATTTCAGCAAATTATGATATGTTCATAGTTTGGCTAACAAGTCGAGAAGTTTCGGTTCCTGGTTGGTTTAGAAATAAATTATTTATATCGATGTAATCAAAAGTACTACAGAAATGTACCTTATAATATTTAACTTCAAGAATTAAAGTGAAAATGAATAATATGAAATTAATAATAGCCTTAATTGTTTTCGGAGAATAATAATACTAAATACAACAGATTTATCTCGCAAAATATAATAAAGCGTTTTGAATTTAAAACGTATAATGCTAGACAATATAAAATGTGGCGAGGCATTATTCAAACCCGTGTAATTCCCGTGGAAATAGCACAATACTCCTCGCAGTGACATCAAAGAATTCCTACCGAGTTAAATTGATGACTTCATATTAGTTAAACAGAGGCTTGGAGCTTTTATTTTGAATCCAAACGAAGCGCCACTGGATCATGTTGCAATTCGTATTATGTTCCTAAATTCTTTAAAAGATACACCTGGGATCTCTAAGGATGAAGATTCTGAGAATTATACAAGAGATGAATAATTAATCAGGAGATTCCATACTGGTAAAATATGCAACAAAAGAAACAAAAAAGGGTTTAGGCGTTAGAAATATGTACTTAATTTTAATTTTACAAATAAGTCTCGAATGTCACAGAATTGTAAGAACAGAAATGTTTTTCAAACAAAAGAAGATTTGGGATTCCAAACACAATGAAGTGTTTAATCCCAATAGAAAAGGTGCTAATACCTGCACGGCAGCTGGATTAGGCAGAGATTTGAGGATTTAACAACTCTAAACCCTACATATTGTGTAAAGCATCAACAATTCAGTTTCAAACTCAGGCGTAAACAAAACATTTTTTCTTAGTATTCTCTCTCATATTAGTTTTTGGTTAGTTGTGCTGTGTACTTAGAATAATTAATTGCCTAATTAATGAAAATGAAAAAAAAAGATGACCTCATTTTCGAATCTCGAGAAAATCAGTCCGCTAGTTTTAATGAAAATGCGTAATTTTATATTTATAAACTATTTCTTCGGCGCTTTCCAAGAGGACACATTTGTGACTTATGACATGTGATGTTTATGTTATGAAAGCATCTGTTCGTAAACTCAATAATTTGGGAGTGAACAGACCTCGCTCGGTTGAGAAATTAATTTGGGCAGCTGACATTAAAAAAGTCGTAACAGTACAGATTGCGGTGTTGTGTAATTTTTTAAATCAAGACCGACATGGGACGCGACGGTACCTCGAAACACGATCCCACAAAAAGTAAATTATGAACAAAACATGCAATATAAAAACGTTTTACGATGTAGTATTTTTGCATCAGAAATTAAATGTCTCACTCGTTTCGTCACTTCAATCTGTACAGTTGAAAAAAACATTATTTGAATTTGTCGATATAAATTATTATTGATCAATATATTTAGTTTATGCTATGTCATCAATGTAGTGTGTAATTCTTAAAAAATCTTTCCTATTAAAATGTTCATTTGATGCCTTTTCTAACGTAGATATCTATTTCATCTCAAATTTGCCTAACAATAGCTTCGTTGCTGCCAGAAAGTCTACTGTTGATTGAATAACAATCAACCAGGATATCTGATCCTCACGCTCAGATACAATTGATGACGTACCTATTTCAGTTATTAGGACACTGACATGTTTCATAATATCCTTGACAGTGTGATTTGACACCAGTTGTACGTACATTTGTATCAATTGTTGTAGTTAACCCATATTCAATTTTGCCTCGTATAGTACAGTGGCGAAGGTCTAAAATCGTGTCCGTAGTAAATCGCTTATTAAGATTCCTATCACAGATGCATCGAATATCAAGATTATCATCTGATGTATTGTTATTTGCATCTATATTAATGTTTGTATCAGCCTGACCCAGTGAAGAGCATATTATTATGATTGTAATCTATCACTTGATGTATGACTTTAAATATTATACTTGTACGTGTCAATGAGTCCGTTAAAATGTGTCCTATTGGAAATTGTCCGAGTGATATATTGTAAGGATCTGACTTTCGTTTTTAAATTAATAATGTTGTAGTTATAAAAGTCAACCTCATCAGTAATACGAGGCGGTGGTGTTGTCCTAGAAAACGTGCCTGATTTCATCAGTTTTATATAAGTTTAACGTGGAGCATTCATTGTTATGAGATGATCTTCAGCTAATGAAAATAAAGCTTTCCAAGTTAAGCTTATATAGATGATGAAATTAATGTGTTTGCTCAGCGGTGGTTGTAAAAGTATTATATTTATGTTGTTCTTCCGATGATTTAGTTAAGCGTGTTTTTTTTTTTGAAAATAGAACGGGGTATATTTTACATAACACAAAATGTTCTTTCGGCTTGGTTTTTAATGGCATTTGCTAATGCTTAATCTTATACCATAATTATTTCTTAGAGCAATAAACTAATATCGTTATATTTGACTAATTTAAGAAAAAATACTCAAAAACCTAATATATATTTCAGAACTAATACTGTTGATACGTGAAGTTAATCCGAAAGAAATTGTTAATTTGGTTACAAAGACATTATTTTAAACTTCAATCTCCATAAATGAACCATTTGAAGTTATCTACCTTATCAAGATATCCATTTAAAGTACATTTGGAACGAATCTTATAATTATTACTATTTTATTAGTTTCTGAGCCGCCGAGTTTCGCTCGGTGTCCTTAGAGTTGAAGACAATCTTATGCCTTATACATACTGCTGTCATGTTCAAAATGTAGTATGTATCAGCATATTAGCTACTCGACAACAGATGGCACTATTGGTACTTTGACATCCTATGAAAGTTATATCAAAAACTCAAAGAGAATAAACAAATCAAAATATAAATTCGGCTTCTCCCAGTTATCCTGACTAGGCATGTATCATATAGAGTAATAAATTACGGATAATCGGTATTAGTATGTATAACAGGAAAAAAATGTAACTATTTCTTTACATGAGGAAAGTCCAAAAGTGGGTTAATGAATACGCAATTGATATATGACAAATAATTGCAATGACTGATGTGGTACTGGTCGACATGTCGTTAAGAGGGTCCTGGGTTCGATATCCAGCAGGACGGAAATTTTAATTGTGAATTTAGATGGCTATTCCTGATCTGTGTGTTTTTGTTTATGAGTGAAGAAAATAAAATGAAATCAAGAGTGAATGAATGAATGAATAAATGAAAACACTTTATTGCACAGAAACAAAGGACATACGCAACAACATAACATAAAAATATAAATGTGCAAAAGGCGGCCTTATCGCTATAAAGCGATCTCTTCCAGACAACCTTTTGAGGAGACAACATAAATATATAAATAATAATGAGTCGGGAAGGGTGCAAAATGTAAGAAACATAAACAAAAAAAAACTGATAATATCATCAATGTTAAAGTTTGAATGTTCGTTACTCAATCACGCGTTAACAGTTGAGCGGATTTAGATAAATAGATAGCCCACGTCCAGGATTCACATATTTTTTTTTATCCCGTTATTGCGTTCCCGTAGGATAATACTTCAACTTTAACAAAATTAAAATTGAATTTTTAACTTAACAATAGACAGCGCTGCCCAAGAACGTCGTAAATAATAAAATAAAAAATTACATAACTAGCTGCAATTAGAATATTATTTTTGAAAAATCTCTTCAGTTTTAACATCTACCATAAATTTTCTTCTTCTTGGGTATTGACTGATGGAGAATGCCACTAGGCATTTAGTGCTTTTGCTAATTCTATTAAATAGGTTAAAAAACCTAGTAAGTAAAATAAATAAATAAATGTTTGTTTGTTCTAAATCCACCAGGACTCAGTCGTGATCATTGTTTAGTAATAACTAAGATACATGACGTTATGACATTGAGCTCTTCAAAAAGGCGCTAAAAGAGCTCTCCTTCAAGACCAGCAACGCATTATGCTTAAATTTAGTAAATAAAAAATAAAATACTATACGAAATTATCAAAAACGTATTTCATAGTCGCTCGATACTTAAAGTTTCCGTCGATATACTGACCAGAAACGGAAAGGTCATTAATTTCCTTTCTCCTCAGTAAAGTATTTAATGTTAAAATCGTGAATGAACGAACGAACGATAAAGAACTTATTCTATTTCCAAATTTCATTCAAAACAAAAGATAGTTTGGAATATAGTGTTAATGGTGGTGGAATATTTGGGGGTAGATTAGTTACTGGTAGTATTTGTTTGTGGTAGTCTTATATCGAAGGATAAACTTAACATTTTCATCATATTTTAACTTAATACCTATTCATATTTTCGTTGCATCAGTTAGATATATGCACGATCGTGCATTTTATAGACGATCACGAGGCTCACGATCGTACGTATACATTTCCAAAAACAGTGCAGTGTATAAATAAGTTTTTTTAAACTATTTTTGTACGTATACCTTTGTCCCATAAGCGTAAAAATGATGGTTTAAATCAGATTTAAAAAAAAATCGCGTGACCGGCTGTAAAAAGTTATATAGATATAAACCTCGTAGATATAAGTACAGTACGCCAGTGTGTTTTGTTTCTGAGAAATATGTGTGATGCGAATGAATCAATGTAAACATTGAAGGCATCTGTGAGAGCATCTGGCGTGGGTTGCGTTGTTCGATTTTCATGACTATGTTCAATAGAAGCGTACCGATATTTAATTGTGTTTGACGGTGGTAGTATCTATCGGAAGCCCGGCTGCGGCGCCGCGCCCATTTCTGCCGTAAAGCAGCAGTGTGAGAACCGTTGCGTTTTGTTTTGAAGGGTGTAGTTACGCAGGAGACACTGGACAGGAGGCTTTGTCCTCAGGAGTAGCAAAGCATCCACGTTCGACCTCGGGTAGAACTTCCGTTCTAGTTTGATGTGGATGCCCATGGGCTGCAGTGAACATTAAACATCAGTTGGCCTGCATGCTCGTTTCCTATTCGGTAACATAAAAAAAGTTACACCAACAAATTGATTATTAATATTTTAAAAGATATATTCGAACGAAAAAAGGATTGCCTTTGAACGTGAAAGTACAATAGACTAGTGCCGCCTCAAGTACGGGTGCAAACAGCATGCATTAACACCAGCTAACAAACATACGATCAAACATAAAAATAAATGTTAAGTAAAATAACTAAATTTAAATTGTCCACAATCAAAATTTTAACATGAACATGCAAATTAATTATGTAAAATAAAAAAAAATATGAATATAATTAATCACCAAAATTTTATAAAATAAGGTGGTTTAATATTCAAAGCAACTAAATTGATATTTAGTTAAAAATTTAATGGCATTAACATAAGATTCGGTGAGACATAATTACGAGTAGGTGGTACTGCAAAGCGATATTGAGGTCTTCGTACGATAATTGCAAATGATTTGTCTTTTGTTTTCAATCGTATGCTAAATAAAACAGAATGTCTTAACACGGTTATCAGAACTATTAAATGTAGGACGCAAAGGATTTACGTTTCGACAGTAATTAGTGAATTTTAATAACCTCCTTTACGCGGTTATTGTTTCAGTGACAACAATAATTTGAAGATTATCTAAATGTACAATCTTAATTAATCCTAAATAATCTGATGGTTTCAGAGTCTATGTCAAAGGCACCACCGCTACACCTATTTC
Organism: Doberes anticus; assembly: GCA_018250115.1. NCBI lineage: Eukaryota > Metazoa > Arthropoda > Insecta > Lepidoptera > Hesperiidae > Doberes > Doberes anticus. The sequence goes on from DWKW01002439.1 coordinate 10,976, forward strand.
TAACTTAAAGCAGCAGTGTGAGAAAAGCTGTGTTTCGGTTTGAAGGGTGTGGTTAGGCAGAGG
>DWKW01002440.1:0-11036 GCA_018250115.1 Doberes anticus
AAATGTATTTTACCAGTTAGTTACTGTTTATTTATAAGTTATCTATAAAACTGTAGTACATCACTTTGCTCTATTGTTAATAATTTCTGCAGCGTACGCAATATATAAGTATATATAAGTGAGTGATAGCCTAGTGGTTAAGCATCAGGGAGATGCTTGTACGCATGTACGGAATTTTTCTATCCAAATAATGAGAAATAATAAAATCCTAGACCAACGCGGCTCACCGACATAGCCTGAAGTGGACAGACCACATCGATGGACGCATCGATAACTGATGGCGAAGAAAGATCCTTGAATGGTAATAAGATAACAGGGCGAGCTTAGGACCGGCCGGAGGGGCGCCGATTAGGCGAGGACTATATCCAGCAGTGGACTTCTAAAGACTATAATAGATGGAAGGATATATGACGCCTCATTTTAGCAAGATTTGCAAACAAACTAACAAAAATTACACTGGATAGATTAAGCACAACGTGACACGCGAGATCGAAGGGAGATCAGGCGATCCGCTGTAATGTCAGGGAACTTTTAATATAAAAGTTTCAGCCAGCGTCGCTCGCAGCAAATTGTTACGAAATTCTATAGACTCAACTTGCTCTACCTCCTCGCTGTTTTACACAGTTCTGACTTTTTTCAGTGATTAGGTCAGCGGTTTATTGATTTTACATCCGAGTTTTTTAATTAACTTGGATAATTTACGCAATAAAATCCTAATCCAACTATACTCCCTACAATTCCGTCGTTGATTCATTTTTCTATTGCGTGGTAGAATTTCCGATTTACGGAATAACAATGAGCTTTAATTAGGTGTGTTAATGTGAGTTTACAGGATTGAAAAAAGTTAGTTTGCTGTTCCGTTTGAATAAAAATAAAAAAAAGCCGAAGAAGAAATATCTGTTACAACGAGTATTAAGCTATACCGGCATACGAATAATACATTAATTTTATAAGCCATCCCTAAAATCAATTCTTAAGTTATGTGAAACACCTATTTATCGTCGGTTAACAGAAGCTGCCTTAGAATGTAAGAATTTACCTACAAAATCGTGTCAAACGGTTCGTAGGTACCTACAGCTATTATGAAAATATACCAATCAGCTTACATAGATAGTTCGACTGTCAATTTTGCTCCATTAATACATTAAGAAAATCAGTGGATGATTTTATTGCGCCAGCCTCAACTTAGAAACAGGACATATATAATAAGAGAGTTGTAACAAAATGCTAATACCCTAATATTAATGACTATCCTTTCCAGAGTAGATTGATGCTGGTGGGACAATGCGTGCCAGCCTCATGCAGCTCCGAGTCGTTGGGCTCGGTGCTGGGTGCAGCGGAGACGGCAGCAGCCAGGCGGGCAGTAGCCGCCGGCATCACCGCCACCGTGCACACGCTCTACGTGCGTCCCGTGCCTGGTTCCTACAACATATTCCATGACACCAAGTTTCATATACTCGTGTAAGTTTTGACTTTTTTGGAAACTTTGATTAATTTCTTTCAAGAGATTTTCCTTATTTTGCTAATTTGTGTTTATATCCTTTCTACCTATTCGTAATAATGCACTGCAAATCGAACTGAAGTTGTTTTTCTCGTCTAAACTAAAAAGCAAAAATCGAGAAGAAACAAGAAAAATTTAAAATTAGAATTAATTATGCCATCCATGACATAAATTCATATTTAAAAAATTGGCTGCTAATCTCGCCGAAAGGAAAACAAAGATACGTCCAAAAATGGATCACGCTTGCATAGGGAAAAGCGTTTTCAATTATACCCAAGTCTTCAAAGTACTGGATTGTAAATGTCGGGGACACAGATGCTATTGGGGTGGTCCACTCCTTGGCTGTACGAATAAGAAACGAACTTACGAATCATTTCGTTCGAGCTATTGGTAGCATACTGTACATCTGATGTAGAAAAGGGGCTGGCGAGATGAAATCAATTTTTACAATTCCTGCGCTCACTCTTGAAAATGCACCCTATAGAATATTAACAGACGTGTCATAAGACTATCCGGCAAATACTTGGGAGATCCCACAAGTGCACCAAATGGATATACAATATTACCCCACAAGTTACGACATTTTAAATCGTCAAACGAGCAGCCATCTACGATTATGCGTACCTATCGACCCTTTTTAAGGAAGTCGATAAACAAAAGTCAGGAACCTTATAAAGTGCCTTATAAAAGCTTACTTAGAAGACCTTCGAGCCCAACCTTGCCAAACGCTTTAAAATGTCTAAGGAAACGACAAGAGTCTCTCGACGGCCTCTATCGAAACGTGCGAGATATATTCAAGAAGATCCTTAGTATACCGGTTTCGGCGAAACCCTAACCAAGTTTTGTGAGCAGTTCCAATTTTTCTAGAGATATATTATATATGCATGCACCTTGTAAGCTAGTATCCTGGGTCCGCATACTTGGTCGGTCGGTATTGTCACTGGTTGCACAATTGCAAGCTACCACAATTTCGAAACAATAACAGGATTCTAAAAATAATTAAACACATATTTCAACATTTTTAATCTTTAAAGCTAATCCCTTAAGGGTTGTAAAAAGGAAACACAAGTCTATATACGATTTATGTCGTCGCTTATGTCCTTTGTTTCTGTGCAATAAAGTATATGCATTCATTCATTCTGCTTTATAAACCGTTTGTCCCTGCGGAAAGTCTACCTGTTCCACACGCAGGCTGTTTAAAATTAAATTCCACAGTATGCTTACCGCTTCCCTGTTTTGCGTGGCATCAAAACAAGTCAGGTTTGCAGAAGTCCCCGCAAGTATTCTACACTCGCCCATGCCTGTCGCACACGATATGCTCGTATAATGTTACGAGTATATCCTGACCGCAAGCTATTGCGCATGTAGCACGAATATTGAGCCCTTGCTCGTAATTAACAAAGGTTTAGGAACACAAGTATGCACTTATGTAAGTTACATAACTTGCATACTTTTATCGGAAGATTTTAAAATGTAAAAAACGCAATGTTTAATATTTAGAGCCATGCTTTTTTGTTTATTATTTCTAAAGGTTATATCATGTTTCTTCTATCCTATCGTATTTAATACCTCTATTTATAGCTATATACGTATAACGTACATATCCAAAAAAATATTAAAAATTTTACAATCGGATAATTAAATAATGAATTTCTGGCCATCATACACGTTTTGATAGTGGTAGAAGATTATGTGGAAGGCTCGCGGTGGCACCACCACTCTGTTTCTGCCGTAAAGCAGTGCAAGCACTACTACTTTTCAGATTGTCGGGCGTGGTTAGGCATAATAGATTGGGCAGGAAGCATTCCAACTTAGTTATCAAGAGTTGCAAAGCATCCGCATACGACCTCAGACAGGATCGCTTATTTTTAAGATTGGATGTCCATGGGCTACAGTGACCACTTAACATCAGGTTGCCTGCATACTTGTTGGTATACTGTGTTAAAAAAAACCATGGAAACAGAGTTAAGAAGTTTTCCATAAAATGCCATGAGAAATGTCTGCAACACAATTAATGAACAACAAGTGTACCCTTGAGACAGAGGTAATTGTACAGCTCTTATAAATAGCGAATACAAGTACGAAGAGAGCGAGTCAAAAATAAAGAACGATTCGTATCAGACGTCCAAATAACGTAATAAATATAAGGAGATACAAGTTGATACAATTAAATTCCTATCAATTAAGTAGGCACTAGAAATGAAAAGAACGAGGTCAATAGCAGGTCCTTTTTTTTAACTTATCGTACTGGAAGTAACCAAAACTAGCAAATTTTACGTATATATACGCCCTTTACCGTGTTGAAAAAAATATGGATAAACTTCAGTGTTGAAAATACAAATTTAAGGTGCTATATGTCGTCAAATCCGATTCCTTAGTAATTTTGTAACCACTTACGCACTATATTGTGGTTATAAAAATATCAAATTTCTTAAAATTTCATTGTTTCATGTACACATTATATATTATATTAATATCATTTAAAAAAAATATTTTGTAAAAAAATTCAAGTATGCTAAAAAACCGATGCATAAAGAATATCTCCCATATTTAGAAAACAAAAAAATATTTAATTATTCAAATTTATTTTGGTCCATTTTATTATGCGCTTGATTCGTTTTGCTAGGTTAGGTTAGGTTAGTTACGTATCGACCCCACGATTTTATGAACTAACAGCGCCTTAATTCATGAACTCAATACACGATACATATCATACCATTTTTTTTTTTTTTTAATTTTCTGTCAAAGGTGTTAAAGAGCTCCTTTGTAAGAAACCTTTTCTGTAAAAAAAGCTAGGTTAAAAGCCTGTATTGATTAATGGTAAGTGCTTCTTTTCCTTTGAAACACAGTAGCAAGGTATTAGTAATTATTTTAACATTATTATTTATTCAAATTGAATTTCCGGGAGAATTCATATATTTTGTGTCGTATTGAAACTGTAATAGACCTTTCTTTTAAATACCTTTTATGTTGAATTTTTTAAAGGTACATGTATACAAGATATATACGTGTACGTTTTTCGGTATGGTAGTAGGAAAAATTGTTTAGAACTGTAATTTTTTTTTTAAGTTACGTGTCACCACCATTTACGAGTACCTATGTCTGACTATTAAGTGCATTTTATATTTTATGAGAATACCCGTTAGTTAAAAGGTGGGGGAGGAAGGATCTGGATGAAGATGAACATAAATTTAGATAAATTTACATCTGCAAGATATCCAGCAATGGCTTTCTCATATACGCTTTTATTATTATCGGGAACGGTGAGATGTTAGGTATATCCGAAAATAAAATAAGGAAGCTTATTACACCTATACATACTAACCTATAAATCAGTAATATCTAAAAGTGGACTTTTTAACTTTAGCCTTTGGGCTTTTCATCAGCTTCTATTTTGCTTTTCTTTGTCTAAAGACTAAAACGTATAGGTTTTTATGGGCGTACTACCGCATACCAGTACCACGACATCATTAATTTTTCTAGGATTTTTCATAAGTAACTTTTTAATAGATTAATGTTCATTACGTTTATTAAAGCCAGTAAATCTTAAACTATCAATATATCATAAATTATATTCGATATTAAAACAGACCTTAAAACTTACCTACTTCAAAGTACATCAAACACTGTTCTACACTGATTAATGCTAAGTGCTTTGGCGCTGCAGCCTTAATGCACCCACGGTATCGTTTATTACATTAACTGTTACTTGAAACTGAAGAACATATGTAAGTGATGTATATCAAGCGTCTATTAAAACAAATAAATAATAAATTTGGCAAACATTGAACTAATATTTTCAGGGATACATTTGTATACAAGAAATCAAGCCTACTTAGACAATAAAGTAATAACTAATTTTGCACAGGGCATTTTATTTCTCCGATTATTGCAAATAACGAAAAAGAAGACATTGGCAGTCTGTTTTTTTTGTTGTGTACACGAATGGCTGGAGTTGTTCCATAAAAACTTTTCCTTCAAAGCCGGCAACGCGCTAGCGACTCCTTTGATGTATCTCACGTACATACATAGACGCCAGCAACCACTTACCGTTAGGTGGGCGTCTGCTTGATTGCTAGATCTAGTTAACATAAAAATGATACCAACTGTTATGAACCAATTGAAAAATCCATTAGTGTCAAACTGTCGTGTTTCGACTATAGAACATCATGTTGGCCAAGTGAGGATTGGTGGACTTCAGATACCTTTGAGAACCTTATAGAGATGTCTCAGGAACGCAACCTGCGATGTTTTCCTTCACCATTAAAATAAGAGACAGTTATTTTTTGAATACTCAATGTTTATGTAACATTGGAAATGAATGCTAGGATTTAAATCTTGACCTGCCGGAGTTGTTCGTTGAGATTCTTAACCACTAGGCTATCGCTGCCATGTGCACTACATCTATGATGGTAAACACGTACCTAAGTAAGCAAATTAAAGCTTTGAAGTAACGTAGGTAACGTTAGGGAATAATATTTGCTACTTATATTATCAATGTGAAAGTTAGTGTCTATGGACGAATTGATGGTTGTTTGCTACTCAATCACGCACAAAGAACTCTATGAATTTAAACGGTATTTCGATAAAGAACGATATATGAACTCGCTTGATCAAGCAGAAATACAGATACAACAGACCTTATGTATAGTACGTCACGTGTGTCACGGGAGATCAATTAAAGCGAAATATTTTGACTGTGCAGCCACAATGTGGGCGCGGGCGGAAGCCAATTGCAAATAAAAATAATATTAGTATTGACTCATAAAAGCATAACTATAACAATTGTTGGTCGCTAGTCGAGTTTTCGTTTTCAACTTGTTACACATCGAGAGCCAACCACACTCGGTTCGTGTTACAATTATTGTTAGGTAACAATAAAGGAACCAAATTTGGACGAAATATGAATAGAAGGATATTAGAGGAAAATAAGAAAAGCATCTCTCAATGCAATGCTGATATATTGTTAAGTGATGTAATTTATCAAAAGCCGATAGACGGGAGTGGAACATCTCATCATATAATAAAATGTATCTATACCATTTTATTTGCTGAATATCACATAGAGCGCAGAGGAAATATATTTCAACTGATAACATAGAAATAAAATTCCCAATACAAATATGGTGGAAGATTTAGCTTTCACTGAAATGAGTATTCGTTTCTAAATCACGAAACTTATTTATAACAATATTTACGTATCACATGGTATAAATAGATCCATAAAATGCTTTTCCGCTGAGAATTTTATATACCTGCAGAAATTTAAGGAACAGATTAATCTAATGGTTTCAAAAAGAGAAAAATGTGGTTGACTCGGGTCAGCGCATCTTCCAGAAAGTCGACAGATAAAAAAAAAATTGACGATCCACATGGTAGTGGCAGTGGTCAACATGCCGGTCTGGTTTTTGGGGGGTTTCTATTTTTGTTCCCACGACACAGGGAATACTAGTGTGGGGGCTATGACTATAAAGCGTTATTTATTATTATTTATTACTCAGAAATTTTTAGGAACATTTCGACGAGCGGATGGTGTGTGCGTGCACTAGCTGTTCACCTATGTTACATCTTGATGTAGGCCATTAAGCGCGCTGAGTCACCAGACTCGTTCGAGTATCAACTAAAGTTGATTTATATAACTACTTGACTATCTTTTACTTTTTCCCTTCCAACACCTCTTCCATCTTTAATTGTCTTCCACTTTAAGCTATCTTAATAACATACATCGCTATTAACTATTTCAATAATTTCTGGACTATGACTAATGTCTTAATCTTACCCCTATTATTTGTTTGTCCGCACGTGCTATCTTTTTCTCAAATTTTTACAACTTCGGTTGTCTGGAAAGGATCGCTCTTTGAGCGATAAGACCCCATATTGCATATAACTTCATGAATAATAATGTGATTTATAATATTCCTTATATTATGTTCTGGTGTGAAATAAATAATTTTTTGTTTGTTTATGGGTGATATTTCAGAGAATGTACGTAATGAATATTGCAAGAACATAAATTGCGTTAATAAACTCATTACGATGTATCGATATTGTCAAACTATGCAAATTAAACTATGGGAGATAGCTAGTTTAAATACATTTCGTTATTGTATGCATATCAGGGCGCCAATTTGACTGAATTCCAATGCAACTAAATGAAATTTGTTCCATCCGAACGTCAATATAAAACTACACTACATGTCAAACTACACGTTGGCAAAATAACGAACAGATATTATTGTAGTGCCATTTGTTTCGAAAGCCTTGTGTTATCTGTTACAAAACCAGCTGGAAAAATCAATTTCGCATTTTGGTTTACTTAAAGTTGAACGATATATTAAAACTTTTATACTTGCTTACCTTACTAGTATTAGTCGAATAGGTTTTTAAAAATTTTAATTAAAATTTCCCTAGATTCTGTTTTAAATTTAGGGACATACCTGCATTGTCTATTTTTTTACCTTATTGTTTGTTATTAATTATGTGATGAAAATGTTATTAATTATTATTTACAAAGAGTATATTTTACATTTGCATGACACATCACGGCATTAGCCGTTTCATATAAATGAGAAATAAAAAAAACACTGTTATAGATCATATTGTAAACACATTTTAGTACATAAAAGTAATTACATTTTATTCACTGTTTATCTTACCTTGCACTTTCACATCTATTTACCGTACGTATAAAAAGGTATAGTAGAAAACATTTATAGATATTGAAGGTTTTGTAGGTTTAACGAAGAAATACTTTTCACTCAACGACCTGGGAAACGTATGATCGAAAATTCTGTTTCACCGTTAGAGTTAGGAAAGTTGGCATCCTTTCAGTTTGATAATTTTGGTAATCAAAGAAAAATAATGTTTTAGCGTTTCCACTTCGAATGGATTGCATTAGAACAAATTCAGTTTTAAAAAACTCTTTATTTTCCGGTGCTCATAATAACTTTGAACACTCTAAAACAAGCTTGATAAAATTTAACATAATCGCAATCATTTTGATGTTAAGATGGGAGATATACCTATTTGTACCTGTTAAACATAAGGCTTAAGTACAAGATCCATCCATCCACTAATTCATTACAAAGTTCAATCAGGCACTCTGAAGTTTGGAACTTTAGATTCGGCCTAATGTCTCAGTGTCTTCAAAACCAGCAATATTTCATTTTGCGGTTTCGTAGTTTGAAAGTCTAAAGTTTAGTATTCAACAAATCAGCACCGGGCTCCCCAGTAACTCTGTAAATCACAGCTTGCAGATTTACTAACAAAGATAACATAAAATCACGCAAATTCCCTAGAGGTCTTGGATGTAAGGCTCTACCACCGAATCAACCACATTCTGACTTAGTCCTCAGGATTAATAATGCTTGATAAAAATCCACGCACGACCTCCTATGGGACTTCAGTTCTATCTGAGGCCGTACGTGGATGTGAGGTTGGGTGTGGATGTCCACGAGCTGCAGTGACAACATAACATTAGGTATGCTCGTTTGCTACTTTATAAAGTTATTTTATTTAAAAGACTAGCTACAGAATTTCTCTAGTGCAAGGTTGTTTAATTGCATCAAGAATCAATTTATTATCAAAAGCTGTACTCGGTCACGCGTTGCTTTGGTTCAGTCAGTTTGAATTGGGAAAAAAGAGATAGCACATATTTTCAATATATTTAGACGGCGCTCCCATAACTATGTATAAGATATGTTTTAAATCCGGCAGACATTGTTTTATTTCTCGTCGTTTTACCCATCATAGGCGTATGACATCTACACAAAACAAGCGCATACTGAAATACAACGTTGTGTTAAAATTGGAAATTTTGTAATAATACATACAATCGAACATTTACATTTTTATTCATATACAGATTGAAGAATATTTTAAAGATATATTAAGATTTAATAATTACTATAACAAAGAATTTCAAATAGATTTCAATTGTTACAGGTCCGTGATGTCAATCGTGGGGCTCTGGATGCTGGTAGCGTCAGGGTACGAGGGCTACCTGGAGCGACGGTATCGCATCCTGGTGGAGAAACAGGACCTTGAGCTCGCAGCACAAAACAACAACCATAAGCCACCTGTTGGTACATTCGTTTTAGTATTTATAACAAACCAAACCCTCTGCAAACGAGCGCCTAGTCTACGTATTCTCTTCTATGATAACTTCTTAATAAGAAAATATTACTTTACTTCTGCCTTATCACCAGTAAAATTTATTTGTATAATACGGATACCGTCCATAATATCAATGACGAAATTTTTAATACCTTCGCTTTGTATTCAAAAACCGATATGATATTACAATCTTAACTTTTACCGATATCGATAACCATTTCGTTAAATGTTTGTAGACATTTGACCTTCTTTTATGATGCAAGACGCTTATCTCATATTAAAAGAAAAAGTAAGGTGTTTTGTTGGAGTATTTGTATACCTTTCGCAACAGTTTTATTTGTATTTTTTTAATGCATTTCTGCTTTAGCATTTTCCTTAGAATTCTTATACTCTTCATCTACCTATAATTAAATGGTTGTTAAATCCTTTCAGAATCGGGTCGACGGTTTATTTCGCGCTCTGGCTTTTGTAATTAAATTGTAACACCACACCTTGACCCCTTTCTTGTATTAAAACTTCTCCCTCAGCGTTCTCAAAAAGTTTGATAAGCTTCACAATATGATTTCTACTAAAATTTTGCACTTATTTAAGAAGTAAATGTTTGTCTTATTTAACGTACACATATAAAACTTTATCTAAAAACTTATTTATAAATAAATAACGTTCCACACTGATAGCCCAACACTGGAACTCCATGTGTCGTGTGTGCCGTGTACTCACACATAAACAAGAACACAAACACCCAGACCGTGTACAGAAATATAAATTCATCATTCTTTCTGCCCCGCCATCGAACCCAGTAAACCGTTCTACTCAAAAACGTACTCAAATACGTAGCATAAATCATATTATAATACAAATTTATAATATATATAATTATATTACAATACCTTATGAAATTCTGTACACGAGAGACTTGGTTGCAAATATGCGGGAATATTCTCGTGCTTTCTCAGGTATGTTCCAGCATCGTACAAACCTCGCAAGCTTCGACTTAAGTTCGGGTTCTTACAATATTTGCTTTCAAGTTGTCGATGTAAAGAGCATAGAAGTTAGAATAACAGGAGTTTGTGTTGCACTGTGTAACCTATGTTAAAACGTTTGCTGTGGAAATAGGAAAATCAAATTCAATTTACTAAATGAAACTAGATGATACATAAGGTGTGGGTATGCCGGTGCACCTACTCGTATTTCTGCTGCAGTGTCAGAACTTTGTTTCGGTTTAAAGGGTGTTGTTAGGCAGAAGACACCGGATAAGAGGCATTCCAACTTAGTCCTCATGAGTTGCAACGCATCCATATACGACCTCAGATAGGATTTTCGTCCTAGAAGAGGTTTGATGTGGATGTCCATGGGCTGCAGTGAACACTTAACATCAGGTGGCCTGCATGCTCGTTTGCTATTATATTAACATAAAAAA
>DWKW01002441.1:0-11030 GCA_018250115.1 Doberes anticus
TCTGAACTCCAAACGATATTTTTTATCTGTATCTGTATTGTTAATGATGTTGTTGTTTATAAGCATACCTGTATAGACTTAAAAAATACTGGGGTTTAACGTAATCAGACATACTGAACCAAAAATACGGCTCGAACTTATGGAGTATGCGCCGTCATGTACTGAGGTAGTAAATTAAAACAGTGGTTTTATTTTTACTTTTATGAAGCGACAACGTCACGGGCGGAAGTGTACTTTTGTGTGAATTGCCTCTAAAATTGTGGCCTACATTGCATCGATCCCTCCATACATCCTTTAATTACAAATGTATGCCAAACTAGTACAATAAAATAGTTGCCGCTAATAGTGGAGTCACCAACAGTGTCGCTAATTAATATTTAGACTACTTGAATGTAAATTTGTACATGACGCCGTCGTCAATTGTGAATGTAAATTGCATCCACTGTCGTGCTCAGACGATCTCAGCTAATCTTATACTTGTTTCCTATGAATACGATATAACATTTAAAGTGTATTGTCTCCTGCGTTATTTGCGAAACAACATTGCAATGATTTTACAAATATTCCCAGTAACACACTGGGAAACTGCCGCAAACTATGCAAATGATTCACCGCATTTTTGGGTCAAAGTATACCCCCCGTACATTCGGTATTGTGTGTTTATTATAGAATATTAATTAATATTGAAGCAGTAACATCAGCAGGATGTTGCAATCCCAATAAAACGTATATTTCTTTTGTATTGTTATTCGAATCCCAAGTTTATGTAGCGAAGCAGTGTCACGTAACCAATTCAAAGTATTTTCACTAATTGGCAATAACTAGATCAAATTTTACGAATAAAATATATAAATACACGATACCTATTTACCACTCAAAAACACACTTAATCTTAGACTAGACCATTAGACCAATGAATACACATCATAAAATCTATAATTTGAACAGCAATTACGTATAATAACGCTAATAAATAATCAGTGTAAACTTAAGCATCGCGTGTCGCGTTCAATTTGTCAGGTCACCGGCTCTGGTGTGGTGTGGATACGGGCTGGCAAGGGGGCAATTAAACGCCTGTAGGGCTTCGGTACAACGCGCGTACTATTGATTGAGATACGCAAGCGCCGCATTCCATTGAAATGTCTTGGTAGTACACAGTTCGCATACTGACTACTGTGAAGATTTTTATGTAAAGTAGCGACAATTGAATTTTTCAGTAAGAATTTCACTTTTGTAGTTTTAAAAATATGTTAGATATTCGGGGTCAGACAACAGTTTTTTTAAACGTATATGGGATAAAGATAAGATAACATAAAGATATTTAAAAACAAAATAGCTACAGAGTTTTACTGTCGATAAAATGAAGCATAAAAGCAATTGTCTAATAATCTCGGCACCAGTACAAAAAACTTAATATAATCTTAAGTCCACCTGATGTAAAGTAGTATTACCACCCATGGACATCCATTCCTATCTGTAAACATATGTACTGCTGAAGTCTAAGTAGGAATATCTGCAGTTTATTCAGCCTAATCAGACGCTTAAAACCAAAACACATCAGTGCTCACACAGATGCTGTACTGCAGAAATAGGTGCAGCCATGGTGAAGCCGCAGGCAAATTTTCGAAATAAAATTCTACCTCCATGTGTCGTTAATATCAATGTTCATTTTTATAAATGCTTTAAAGAATGAAAATTTTATGTAGGCATGGGGAAAACTGTTAAACATCCTTTCACATTAAAAGAAATGAACATGTCATTCCGAAAGTAGAGAAACACAGAGGGGAAAAGTTATAGCTCGGCAGGGCACCACCGCCCTCCGATACCTAACAATAAAACTCGTTTAGCAGTACATAACTACCTATGGAAACGATTACATCGATTAATTGAAATTGACTCTTTTAAAAACAACGGGATACATCAACCAGTAGCATCAAATTAAATGTGCAAGTAATCAATCAAACTAATACGTATGCTCCTTTGTGTTCTGGTATGAAGTTTCACTTTAAATTGATATATGGTTAAGGCTAGTCCGCGAAGCTACCACCACTGCAGTTGTAGCCGTAAAGCGACAGTGTGAGCGCTGTTTTCTTCCGGTTTGAAGAGTGTTTTAGGCAGTAATTTAGATAAAAGGGAAAGACCTATACTTATTACGCAGAAGTCACAAGTTATCTACGTATAAACTCATATTCGACTTCGGACCTTCTTGACGTTGGACATAGATTTTCATGCGGTGCATCCCCACTCAGATAATAAGATCAGATAACGTGCATGCTCGTTTGTTCGTCGCTTAAAAATGTGTTGATAACCCAACAAACATGACTTTTCCATAAGCAAGGAAGTAATGTTTTTACGTAAGGAAGTAATGGACCAAAATATATCTTAAGCATTTCTTCGGGCGACTTCGGTTCTTTACCGCCAAAGAATTCCTAGTAAAATATCTTGCGTATTGATCGTCACTTCCTTAAACCTATTTGTTGGTGAGCTTAGCGTTAGCCTCCGTGCAGATTGAACAGATTGATAAGGCTCTACTATTAATTAAGGTATTCCGCGAAGCAGGAAGCTAGGTACCTATTAGGCGAATAAATATTGGATTCAACGTGGATAAAGGTAGATAAATGTTGTTCAGTCAATAAATCGCACAACGCTGTTCAGAAATTTAAATTTAAAGTTTAGGTCGAGAAGAAGTCCTGAAAGTTTCGATTGAGAAGAATACAAACGAGTATTTGGTACATTTAACGAAAGTCTGACGTAAGTAGCCATTTATCGTAGTTTTGAATCCTTTTCAATCGGTTGGAACGCAGCTATCGGCGCAATTTTAATCTAATTTCACTTGGGAGTTCATTCGATCTGTTACCCCACAGAAAGAAAAGGTTCTACTTATTTTAACTTTAATTCAATAATTTTGTTTTATTACTTTATTTAAACTTTTACTATTAAAGTAGCAGTGTCAGCAATGATATGTTTGGTTTTGAAAAGTCTGGTCAAGCAGAAGACACTGGGCAGGAGACATTTTATCTTAGTCATGAGTAGCAACGCACGACCTCGTACAATGCCTCATACGTATGATCTCAGATAGGACTTCGATCCCAGTTGAGTTTAGATGTGGATCTCCATGAGCTTCCGTAGCCACTTAACGTCGGGTGGCCTGCATTCTCGTCTCTTGTGTTAAAAAAACTTAAAAGATAATTGTCACCATTGCAGCTGCAGAAACTTTCGACTAAAACTTTTTCTGGTTAATTTATAGTTTCAACTATATATAATGTTGGACATCTAGATAGCTTCATCTTTACATGCCAAAATATGAAGTATATTGAACGAGAGCTTACAGGTCCAAATTATTTGAAATTGTATCGGATAAGCGATCACGCGACGGTAACTAGTATCAAAGAGTACAAAATAACAGGCTCGGACAATGATCGAGCTGCGTTGGTTGCTTCAACAAAGAGATTCCCGTGAAAAATGTTTACATGAATCGCCACATTTATACTAGTACGTGGGATTACAAAGAGATTCGCTGGAAAAATAATAGGCATTGAATTAACCTAAGGGGAACAAAAAGCGTAAAAATAAGCAAGTTCAGAATTTCGGTAGGCAATGTTATTGTTACCAATGAATTTATTGTACATGGTACATCAAAATCCTCAATTTTCGAGAAGTTCGCAAATTTTATTCTAGGCGTTGAGAAATATAAAACCAAACAATTGACAAAGCGTCACACACACGACAAGTGTCAATATAGGGTTACACCCAATATACACTCCAAAGATGGTTTCGTTACATCTTGCTCACAATCAATACATACAAAACCTAATATTTTTATAAACATATTTCTTTGTTTAGTTAAGTTTGTTGCCTTGTAAAGCCTTCATCGTATTCACGTTTCTGATATATAAGGAGGATCCAGGTGTTACTACATAAAAAAATCTAACCCTGTATCGTTTTCATTATTTCATATCTAATTACTATTTTTTTAATTTATAAATATTTAACAATTTGAAGGAAAAAATATAATTTATTTATTTAAGAAATTAAAGATATAATACATACACTAGGTTTTGCTCGCGACTTTCATTTTCATAGTAAATTCCCCCCACCCTTTCACTGTGATTAAAACTAACCTATGTCCTCACCCGGGGCTTAAATATAATATAACTATCTAAATACCAAATTTAATCTAAATCGGTTCAGCGATTTAAGCGTGAAGAGGTACTTTTCAGTGGCGTGCATTCAATAGAGACAAAAAGACAAGATAACGACACAGCAAAAGACAATAAAATAACTCAATAAATCACTATAAATGGTTTATTTTCAATGTTATCGCGAATTGTGATTTAAATTCTTTATTTATAGGATTACTAATTTGAAAGATACTCGCTACAGTCTTGAAAATTCGCATAACGGACACAACCGTCAACAATGTCTGACGTATTTAACAAACTAACGTGTAGCCCGCCCACCTGACGTAAGTGATCACCGCAGCCCATGAACAAACACAGGTCAGAAGGAAAGGACAAAAGTTGTACGCGGATGTGTTGCTATTTCAGAGAACTAAATCGATATGTCTCCCGTCTATTATAGTCTCCCTAATCATACCCTTCAAACCGAAATATGCTGTAAGTATTTCGTGCGAGCAATGCAAATATGCAATGCTATTAATTTTCAAAGGTGCACCGCCGCTGAAGGTGCTTCTGCTGCAAGACAACTGCTATTGTGTTCTGGAGCGAAGAGAGCGGTGTGATCCTATTCGATGTGTTCATCGGCTGCATTTTAACATTGACTGCATATTCGTTTAATATAAAGGTACTCTTATGAGAAAAAAATTTTTTTTTTGCTATCGCAATGGAAAAATAATTCTCTCTATTGCAGTTGTGTCCGGCGCTTCTCGGTTCAACGTCCGCTGCCATTCGTGCAGTCCGTCGTAAACTGCACACACGTGCTGATTTTACAGACAGTACGACTTTGTCCGAGCAAGCATTTTTCCGCTGAAAATATTTACCCGCAGTTAACGCACGAGGCAGTTTTATAAAATTTCATTTTATTTTATGAAAATATCAAACAAGAATTCTGATGAGAAATTAACGGTACAACTCCCCGGTGTTCACCCATATTACAGTTTGTAATACTCGGTACCGCGGTGTAATAATATGAAATCTTGTACTCTGTCGCAAAAATTTCAGTGTTGTGGATCGATGAACTTCATAGTTTTAATTACTTCGTATTTTTAATTGATTCGTATAGCAACTTAAAATTAAAAAAAAAAAAAAAAAATCTACTAACTACTAAAAGTCCCCAGTCGGTTCAATGTCCTTTAGTTATTTGTGCACTAGAATCGTGAACACTGTGCGCTGCAGACTATACAGATAACTGCAAGTACGACTTTCAAAGAACGTATATACGAGTAGTTCGAATTTTCCAACGGTTCTAATTGTTCATCGAACTAAACACGTGCACATACAATGCGCCCATATCCTCTCGTGCACTTTGACCTTTCAGCTGAAAAACAGCGCCCGCTTTAAGCGCATTATAATAATGGTACAAAAAAGTATTTAGAATACGAGGGCCGCTTTGTGAGTGAGCGCGTTTAAACTTATTAGGATTTCCAGGCACGTACTGGCCTAACTCCCTTAATGAAGCCATTCAAGTCATTATCTTGGGATTCACGATGCAATGTTCGACAGCAATGATCCTTTCCTATTTTGAACTAAGCTACATATAAACCGAGGTACGTTAAGTTACATTGAACTACTACATGAGGTTCTTCAAAAACGCCGTTATAAGAGTCCTTCAATGCTGTCAACGCTTGGGTGACTCTTCTTGTGTTGCAAATGTCCATAAGCGATAGTTCTTAAATTGAATTTTGTGTTACATCATCTAAATCATACTATAATGTGCTATGACGTACTTACACTTTTTATGTAGATAACTGTTGAGTCAAATTCAAGCTTCGGAGTTTGAAAACCCTTGAAGAAAATATTTTTAACCCTTCCATGTTATTTCAGACTATTTATTTGCAAGTTATTAGTATTCCATTCATGACATAAAGAGCTGCTTTAGGAGAAATGTAATATCCAGAAAGTAAAATTGTTAAAAGCGATAGTTTTAATTTTTTCCACTGGGAAGAATCTCAGGAAAGGAAGAATCCTAAGATATGTTTCCTCTAGGGTGTGTGATAAGGTTATGTATACTTTTCCTAAAACCTACTAAGCAGCTATCCAGCTTATTCCAGAGGCTCTGGGATCTCTATGGAAGGCGATGTGTGCCTCCTTTACGGACAGGGCTCTTTCTTGGAATTTATACTTCAAAGAGTTCGTAAAATTTTAATGCAATTATAGTGCAATGTGTACCATTCAATGATCAAGATCCAAATGTCCATTTAAAGATCAAGAACGATTTGAGCAGAACTCCTTGTTCCATATCTAATTTAATTTTATAAACTCAATAACAAATAAACAGCATAATACTATACAACGCACAAACATTACGAATCAATAAAACGTCCTCTAACTGTGGAAACGAACCAAGCCAAAATCGGTTTATCCATGTTAGGGGAAAGATGGAGTAGGGGAAATTCAAAGAAACAACCTCTGTATTCAGTCCCGACTCCCTGGAAGTATTATGGTTATAAATAGAGTGTACGTGCTAAGTTTTCGAATAATGTTTGTGTAATACTTCCTTGTGTGAAGAAAAATGAAGTCTGTTTGAAGAATAAATCTAGAGTCTGGACCTACAGTTTCGATATAATGAATGCAATTTGCAAAGCTCGATAGAAATTCATTAGAACGCTACATCACTTTAACAGATGATGAGAAGTAATTTGTGTGCTAAAGAAGGCGAATGCAAATGTATGCGAGGTCGTTGCGCGAAATCAATAATTTCGTCTCAGCTGAGGCCGCGGTCCGCCCTGAGATTGTGAACTTCTTCGACTGAAACTGACTAAATAACAATCGTAATAGGCATGCTTTTGAGACGCAGTCTTCTTTAAAAAAAATCTTATTTATAAATAAACTACAATGAGAATGATGTGTAAAATAACTGTCAAATAAAAATTGAGATACTTTCAACTTTTGTTGTAAATACGAGTTATTTATTTTTCTTTGTTAAAGGTATAAAACGAGACTACACCTGATGTTAAGTGATTACTACAGACCATAGGCGTCGAAATCAAATAGGATCAAAATTGTATCTGAGGTCTTATGTGTAAATTTTATGAAGATTCCGATCAATCCCTTCAAAATAATGACATAGTACGTGTAGTCGTCTATCTATCTACATATGTTAAATTTATAACATCAGCGTCAGACGTATTGTAGAAGAGATAATTGAGACGACAAAAATAATGTCGAAGATACCAGTGCAATCAATACAGAAAATGTACTAGCAACCTTGTAGTCAGTCAAAAAACCTAAAACTTTCCGTAATGTCCTATAGGACATGGTATTTTCATATTTTATAACTCTCAATTCTTACGAAACCAGCCCGGGTAGAAAAATGAAGCCACGTTACGAACGATGATGGTTTTGATGGTGGTAGTCTTATGTCGAAGACTATTTGTGCCGTGAAGCAGCAGTGTGAGAACTGCTGTGTTTCAGTTCGAAGAGTCTAGACCTAGCTAGCTAGAAGACACTGGACAGGAGGCATTCGAACGCCCTTAGCCCTCTGGAGTAACAACGCATCCACATACAATCTCAGATAGGAGTTCCGTGTTAGGTGAGATTTGATGTGGATGTCCATGGGCTGCAGTGACCACTTAACATCAGGAGGACTGCATGTTCGTTTGCTGTTCCGTTTGAATAATAAATAAAAAAAGATGACTTCGAAAGAAAGAATTACTTCAAGCAAGATGCTTGAAAAACGTTAGCTTTATTTTTATTTCAATATTAATTTTAACAGTTTCCCAAATCGCACATTAAAACTTATTAAAAGTGTAATCAGTCCTAAACGAAAATTAAAAATTTAACAAAAAGCTCTGGTATATTCACAACAGTTTTTTTTTATTTGAACACAACCTTGAGCCTAATGACTCGAGACATGTCAAAGTATAAGGGTCTAGGCCTTGAGATCTCGCAGACTGACCCTATTGCTTCGAAGAAAGCTAGGGTTCTGTTGAGAACAAGGATCTTGGCTTCATCATCGTTTAGATCGAGGTTTCCCAGACGAATACTTCGTTTGTACATCGATGCGGTGTAAGGAATTGGAAGTTGTTTTCTCCTCTTGCCTAAAGTATAATATGCAGTTGTTAGTAGTTCTTTGTCCAAGGTTGGCCATGTGGCAACCAAGTCTGCAGCGGCGGGCAACCGTTACTACACCTTTTTCTGCAGTGAAACAAAAGTGTGAGCAGTGTTCTCTTCGAAGGGTGTGTTTAGGCAGAATACACAGTACAAGCGTAGCACCTCTGATTAAATATCGATTTGAGATTGGATGTGCATATCGACGGGCTACATTGACCACTCAACATCAGGTGGCCTCTATACTTGTTTGTCAGTCCATCACTGAATTAAAAAATAACGGTTATGCCACCGCAGACAACCTTGAAAAGAAGAATTTACCATCATCAAATGTAACCTTGAATTACAAAATAAGTAAGAAATAGAAGCACTGGACGAGTTATGCTGTGGTAAATTACTAAATTTATAATAATAATAATAATATTTATATGTATATCAAGATTATTTATGCCTGTAATTTTGTTAATATATGTACATATATTATTTTAAAGATATATTTAAATCTGTATGTGTCGCAGACTTAATTTGTTTTCGGCATCGGTTCTCCAGTTCCAGGTCAGCTGGAAGAGATTTCAAATGTAAAATAAACAGAACCTCTGTACAATATTCTACAAATCTGTGTTTATTTCTAAGTATATATTGAATAAAAATGTTAAATAAATAAATAAAGTAGCATAGTGAAGTATGTTCCAATCGGTACATATTTCTTGAGGAGCCTTAGTGGGAATACTGGAGACAGGTTGGGTTGCATCTAAGGAGGAAATGAAATATGTGAAATACTTTCAGTGGAGGTTTACAAGTATTTCCAGTTAGTTTTGGCACCATTTCAGTTTGGGTGACATGTTCCTTTCCTAAATATCTGTGCAAACGCGGAGGAAGCTACTTCGTCGTTTACTTTTACGAAAAGATATAAATTCTATAAAGTATTCTTAATCTCATAAAGTGCTTTTATAAAAATAACTGGCTTGTTTGACGTATACTCGTAAATATATCTAGACTTACTTATTAATCTGTCATTTCGATACATACATTTTCTAAATATATATTTTTTTTAATCAATCTCTGTTATAGAATTGTACTTTTTACCTGAACAATTCAATATATCAAGCATCGCTACTGTTACACTAAGATAGAAAACCTAGAGCAAAGACATCAGTTTTATCGACTTTATACAAAACAATTAATTGACTACATCTACAATACATACATTTATGTGCACAAAAGAAATATGAATTCTAATTCCATAGAGTAAGTAATAGTTCGCTGTCTCTTAGCAATATTTCGCAAAGAAACAACAGTATATTTACAAATATTTTATTGATTTGGATATGTCCTTCAGATTTCATTAAGAATAATTCCTCTTCTTAATATCAATATAAATCAATCATTTCAACGATAAAGTTATCAAGCTTAGTTTTGGCACACGTTTAGACTTTGCTATGTGTTCCTCGGGAGCAGAGCGCACATGGCAGGAGCAACTTCTTAAACTCATCAGCGTTACTTGTAGCAAAACTTTCTTATACCGAACTTATCCTCGTAGATCAAAACAAAGCAAAAGGCTACTGAAATAAATTATACATATGTATATTGACAGTTGTTTTTTCATTGAGTATTTACTTTAGTTCTGAAACATCTCAGGGGCAGATCGTATGTACAGGAGCAACTTCTGAAGAGTTCCTAAACTCATTAACGGCACTTGTTAGGAAACTTCGTTTTATCGGTATTATTTCTTGCTGTACTTTTATTATCAAAATTAAAAATACATTTTCTCCTGACTGATTAAGTCACTATGTGTGATTTAATTACATAGGAATTTATTTAGTTCAATACTAGCGCTTTTGAACATGCATAATTGATCTACATATGCATCAACATACTGCACTGTCCTACGTAAAGTTTGTTTCATTACCCAAAATACAAAATCACAAATTTGAAAATCTTAACATTAATTTAACCCAATGGATCTAACTTCACACAAGAACTGGAAATACGTCTCCATATTTCCGAGTACAAGTACATCCCTCGACTGAAGTACCTAATCGGAGGGGCACTCACATTCATCCCTTGCAGACGTCTCGAAAGGGTGCTAACGTAGACAATGCGAGCGTACTACGACGGCGCGGCGCCGCCCTCCGCAACACTCCCCGAACGCGCATAACGCTCCGGGCAGTCTTGCCAGTACAGAACTGCAAACACTAACCGCTATTGGAATAAATTAATTTAAAAAGAAAATAAAGAACGTTAATGTCTGTTACCATATATTTTATATTTAATTTTATAATAGCATGTTTTAATGCATAATTGTTTAGCAGCGACTTCGTCTGTTTAAAAGCGAATAGCAGTTTTAAAACAGTTCGAAGCGAGTCGTGCAATAATAATACATAATTGGGTTGACGACCCGTATGGCGCCGTGGTCAACGTGCGGACTGCCGTTCGGAGGTTCCTGGGTTCGATTCCCAGCGGGCAGAAATTTGAATGATAAATTTAGATTTCTATACCTGGTCTGGGTATTTGTGTGCTTGTTTCTGTGTGTGTGTGGCACCCACGACACAGCCTACTGTGGGGCTGTGAGTGTGATGCGTTATTATTATTATTATTATATGCATAACACTATTTTTAAAGTACGAGTGTTGGTTGCCTCAATGATTTGGTTAATGGCAGGAATAATGAGATTTGAAATTCGACGCTTCGAAGATGTAAAAAAAGTTCTTTCCCTTTTATTTTTTACTAGATGACGCCAGCGACTTCGTCCGCGTTGTAACTAAACTTATATGAATTTATTTTACATGGAGGCATGCCAAT
>DWKW01002442.1:0-11030 GCA_018250115.1 Doberes anticus
CCGGACAAGAGGCATTCTAACTTAGTTCTCATGAGAAGCAACGCATCCACCCAAGACTTCAGGTAAGACTTCGTACCTATTTAAGGTAGTAAGGTGTCGGTGATTAGGGCATTCTTCTTTATTCTTCTACCACATGCCAAAACATTCCATCGATTCTTATCTTCACCTCCGCAAAGACTTAAGCAAAGGTATGTTCCAATGTGTTAGTCTTGTTATTAACTGAAAATTGTTGATTTATTTGTTGAAATGTTTCGGAATATCGTTCAGAACATCATTCTACATGTGTGAAATATTTGTATGAAAATGTTACAACAAAATAAAGGAAGGTATAACAGGTGGTCCATATTTAATGGCCTCCGCTAAGCTAGAGTAAATTTATCTGTGTCTGTATGAGAGATGTGGGCTGTCGCTGAAATACTGAAATCGCCCTTTCGCGAGCCCCAAAGTAGATGGTGATTTTCTGACGAGGGTCACGCTTTCTACAACACCGTGTCAAATGACTTTACTTAGAGCCTCAGTTTTCCTACTGCAAATCCGATTGCTATTTCCTGTACATGAAGGGCTTTCGGATTTGTACTGTTACTTTTAACTGAGTTTTATTATGTACAATTTCTTACATCATGTCGTCAAGCCGACGTATAAATTGAGTGCAACATACTAATAACATCCACATTTCTGCAAGTATTGAATAAGCAATGAACGACCATTAAATATACGACAACAATCGTCTTGATGTACAAATGGTCGGTATAGAATAATCTCAAATGAAAGATGACATCCCCATCAGAATAAGAGATTTATGACATGATTAAATAGCTGTTAAAGAACAATAATATTACATTAGACTCCCTAGATTTTACTAAAAGCGAGTAAACTATTGCAATTAAACTGAAAAAGGTTTTAGTGTTATGTTTGGACACCTTTGGCATTTTCACTTAAAATACAAAGTTAGAAACTCCTGAACACAACCTATTTTTCAGTAAACCACCGCCACAGTCGTATACCGAATTCCGTTTAGCAGTTTAATCGGGTGTAATTATTTTGTCGCGGCCAGTTGAACAAACATACTGAACGGACAGGTCAACAAATTACGCTAATACGTTTCCGGTTTTACGAAAACCCTTAAAAGTAACATTTCCATTCCTGCTTCTATTGATAATACGACTGAAGTATAAGTTGTTGTAATAAAACTCACGATATTATGATGAATGAGGGAGTAAAGTCTACGCGATATAAATATATGTCATGCACTTACAACCTCATAGCCATCGACTTCAATTTATAGATGACATTTTCCCGACTCCCCTGCGTTTTCTATACATAGTTGGAATGTGAATGAGCTTGAGCTTCGCCCTTTTCTGATACAATAACCTACTTCAAACATCGTTTGTAAGAGATAACGTCACGCTCCGTGTCTATGGTATAAAAATACGCACATATATGTACATATCTATGCATATATTTATGTTAACATTTTATATTGCATGTGTTCAGACTAGACATCAATACAACTTGTGAAACAGAATGTGAAATAAAATCGGGATAGAAGATTAATTATATGCGCACATATTTTCATAATTTCTATTCTGTTGCTGCTTCAATGACTTCGATTAAGGCATTTGTTTTTTAATCAATTTTATTTGTGGTACGTAATTTTCTTTTCTAAAAATTATTCAAGATTCTGTATTGTAAATTCTGAAACAACCTTCTTTATTAGATGTTGCGCTGTATTTCATGCTTAGAGGATAAATTAAAACATTTACGAAAGAAAAGGAAAGAGGCGGAGGTTTAGCAATAAAGCCCGTGCTCCCTAATAAGTCTGGTATTTTTTAGATATCTCCAAAAAAGAAATAAGCTCGATGGCAGCGATAGTTAAAAAAAAAACAGGTTCTATGAACAGGTTATGAAGGTTCATAACTTTTTTAAGTGAAACTTCTTTATCGCCGTATGGGAGAAACTGTATAGGAATGATAAAAAAACAATCGTCACACTTTTCTGTTACGCTCGGCCGTCACGAACCATGATGTTTATGAAAATTTAGTAGTGGCTTAAAAATACAAAAACTAATATTACAGTGATAAAATAGAAGGACTTATTTGAATTCAAGTGAATTTATTGTGAAAGTAAAATAAAATTTTTCTTTTCAAAAATCCAACACGTGGGTGTAATTTTGGTATTTATTTTGTGTTAAAAATTACTTTTTGATTGTAAGTAGCAGTAAATGTATATAAAACCATAGAAATTTGCAGGTATTCATTAATATGACTGTCAATGTAGTAAACATTATTTAATTTAAAAAATAATAAAACTAAAATTAGATAATATGAAAAAAAATGCACAATTGGAAAATTAAAAAATCTAGACGTGCATTTTTTCAAAATATTATTATTTTACTATAATTTCTATTTATAATATATTAGCTTTGAATATTGAAAAAAAATTCGTAGACTTAACAGGTTAGATTTGCAATTTGACAATAACAATTTTGGGGGGCGTCATGACCCCTGTGAGGCCTCCCTTACAACCGCGCCTGGTACATAGATAGTGAAAGTATAATATAAATATCATTACAAAAAATAATTTGGTAGTTTAAAATTAGGGTAATTTCTATTAAAATCGAATCGAATTTTAATGGCAATCTATTTAGCGATCTATTTTAAAAATGTAGGGATGTAGGGGTGTGTGAATGTAGGGATTATTGAACGACTGTTAATTAAATTTAAATCCAGAAATACTACGAATAAGTAGTATTTCATACTGAAACCTGCTTGAAATATGAATTTCAAAGCAACAGAGCATAGCCTTTCTTGTAGCCACGGTGACCTGTTTTAATACATCCTTACTTGTTGATAAAACTATAAAAATATCAATTTCAAAGATATGACATGCATGAATAATGCGGCAGTCATCTTCTCTCGCGTCCATCATTTTTAAGCAGAGAATTTTATGGCGAGTCGCGTGTATCTACATAATTTATCATTTGTCGTTCAGTCCCGTTAAGCCAATCATTTATTGAGACGTAAAATAATAGTTGTGTCTCTTTCGAGTACTACGATATTACTATACTAGCGCTTATAACTTTGTAATTGTAGAAATGTATTTACTTGTTACTTTGTTAGTAATATTCCAACTGTAGCTTATTATTATTTTTTTATGTCTCTCAGTAAAAATTTAAAGTCGATTGTGTATCTGTGTTATATAAATATGGCAAAGAAATTTTTGAAATTTGGGATTATAATATCGGTCACCCTTTTTGATAGATCGCGATGTTTGAAGTATAAATGAACTATCCAAATGTCTATATTTTGGTGGCGGACATTATTTACTTTGCTATTCGAATAACAAAATCCATCAAAAGTTACCAAAATTTGTCAAAGATATGAATGGATATCTTGTAATAAAGATTCATGAAATATTAACTTTGATCGATACCGGATATCTACAGAACATGAATGTAAACGAATAAATTTCTACATGTGAGCGAACCGCCGGATATTAAAGCTCAACCACTGAAACTACGTCTGTCTTTTAACTGCAGTTTTGCATAAAATTCATTACTATTCATGCTGTTGCAAATTGCTTGTGCACGGTATGTGCGATAAAAGTTATTGCAAAGGGAATTCAACGATTTCATTGATTTCAGACAATTTAAAACGTGATTGTATTATTGAAAGAAAATAAACTTATTATTTGACGATTGTTTTATCTGCAAGCTTTTACAAATATTGTGTGAGTAAAAACGAAATTTATTTGTGGAAGAGTAGACGTGCAGCATGTAGCAATAATTTAATGCGTTACTTATATTACGGATCTGTTAAACATGATTAAATGTGTACACTTGTTTTGTATTAAACGAGTAACAAATGAGCATGCAGTAAACTAATGTTAAACGGAAGAAATACATATGTATGTACTGCGATGGTGCCGCCGTAGACGAGCCCCAGATATGAGTCTCTACAATTATTGAACTGTCAAACCCTCGTCCATATAGCAAATTTTGGTGTGAGTGGACTTCCAGTCAACACAAAAATATTTAGCATTGCTTTGGTATTTTATTTAGACATTGTTTTAATAGCCATATTTTTTATAGTAATAAAAAGAATTCCTATTTATAAATGGATCTAAAAAGCTTCTACTTGTCCTATCTCTTATTGAATATATATTTGAAATCAAAACATTCCGCATCATAATCTCTACATTAGTTAATTAACTAAGCATTCGTTTTAACTCTCGGGAGTAGTTACCAATTCACAGTTCAGTGGATACATTTAATTTACATAGTTAATCTAGTAAAATCATCACGAAACTACTAAGCAATGAAGTATTCATATAGTAGTTATTTTAAATTCTATAATTTATTTCATGCAATACAACTACATTCTATGTACAGCATATACAGTGATAGTTTTTCATTGTATTATTTTAACACTTTATAAAAAAAGTTTTAACACTGACGTTGCTATGTTTCAATGTCGTACTTGCTGTTTTATGCAGGGTCAGGACGCAGTTCCGTAGCTGCAAAGGATTTGCACTGATATGTCTAGCTGTATGTGCCTAACTTTCCTCTGCAGAACTTGCACCACGCGCGTTATCGACAACATGGCGCGCTACCCACTTATCCCCTTCTATCCACCACCTACGCGATCGCCACCATGAAGGTGGTGTACCTTCCACGTACCTACCACGTTCAACTGCGTGGGAGAAAGTCACGAGCAACGCATGTGCAGTTGACGTTATCAAGCTCGTACACAGCAATGGAATGGAGCCTTTACGAATATGTAAATAATTTAACATAACGCTTAAGATGGCGCACGTCCATTAGTAACGTAAGATAGGTACTATCTTACGTACATACATGGAACTCACGAACCACTACCGATGCCTGTGATCTATATGTTATTCCACCACTAGAATTCTAATTGGGAAATATATTGGCGATATAAAGGCATGAAAGGTAGTGAAACTAGTTATTGCTATATACCACGTCTGACTCAGGTGCAAATGCGATTGGTGCATAATACAGGGAGATGATTAATGGCGCCATTTCTATGCTTCTAACAGTAGTTTCGCTAGTAAATTTCCGATGTAAAGTTTACAAGTACGAAGTTTGTGTTGGCTGGAAACTTTAATGGTATTATCATAGGGCAAAGTGATAACTAACGGACAATTATTTTATGATGGATATTAAGGTCACCCGCTTATTAGACTTAAAATTACAAAAGAAAATACGAATTGCAACGGCTTAGGAAAGTATTGAATATATAAAATATAATGTAATTTCAACGATAAATGTGGGATGCCCTGAAATGTAGAGGCTATTCAGCTTATTTCGTAATTGGCAAAAAAAAAAGCATTGTCGTTTCGTTTCACCCAAAAAGCTTAATTTCTAAAGTCCCTCCAACGTCAAAAGAAACCGCTGTCTAAATTTGATGTTATTAGTTTTAATGATTTTGGCTTGGCGTTGATAAATCTACCTAATTAGTCAGGACATTCCTTTTTATCAAAAATACTAAGCCTGTCGTTGCGGGTATAACGTAGATAGAAATTAAGAATGGGTTACAGTCGTAAAAAAATTAATAATCAAGAAAAAATATATGGCTTTTGTAGTGTTGCCATAAATTCATCACGACAACATTAAGAACATACAGGCATGGCAAGAATTAATAAATTTATTAATATACCGTGTGTTTGGTCTTACCAATAGAACCAACAGTAACTGATAAAAAAGGAGAAAAATACCTTGAAGAAGTATTTGAGCAACAACTTATATAACGTCCACACAATAACAAAATTACTAAGACCTATTCTATAAGGGTCTAGGACGAAAAACTCTTTTATTTTTCGTTATCTCACTTTCGTGAAAGTGTAACGCCGAACGATTCAGTTGTAATTGACGTCATCATCTTAGTATTGCAGAGCATACGCTAAACTATTAGTACATTATCTGTGTTATATTATAAGGCTGACATAAACAAGAACAGAAATACCCATCCCCGGAACAGAAATCTAAATTCATCATTTAGATTCCTGCCACGCTAGGAATCGATCTACCTATCGTCCTCCGAAAGACCTCAAACGGATCGTCGCATGGTATGATGGTCGTCGGGTCGGATGCCATAAACGTTTGTTTGCTTGTAGTTTTCATAAGAAATAGCATAACTGGAGACAAATCGCGGCGTCCGCATTTCAGTTACAATTGATTCCATAATTTCTCATGCTCATTGCGATTTCACGAGAAATAAAGAATACTGAGTATAGATTTTAGAAATTTATGATTAATACGTTAAACGTAAAACTTATTTACGTTAACTCGAATGTGACCAACATGGTAGACTAAGGCTCAAGGCTAAGGACTTAGGTTTAACCCTCGTTCAGCACTGAGACGGTAATGATCTATCTAACAGAAAGTAGAAAGTTCGAAAAATATATAGGAATTGGTGGAAGATATTTTAATCGCATCATCGTTTGGCAATAGGTGGCCATTAGTCACGCCTTCCGTAGTAAAAATCAAAAACTACTCAGTGCTGGAAAAGACGAGACAGCTACTAGATGACTTCGATCCTGACAAATTACTACTTAAATGAATTTTTCAAATACTTATTTTTCTAAAGTTAATCTATCTTATTTTAATCCTATCATGTTTGCATTTAATATATGACAAACTGTGTGATATTAACTATGTAGTGGTTAAACCCTAAAGCTTAACTAAACCTTTAAACCCTGGGATAGCCTAGTGGTTAAAAATTCTCGAGCTCCAATTTTTCGAAATTTTTATTGATACCTAATAATTTGCATATTAGGCATAATCATTTGCTTTAACCTTTGAGTCGTGTAACCACTATCCTCTCCACCGAACTACATTGAAGCAGTGATATGGACTTCGGACCAGCAGTTTTAATAGTTGTGCGGAGAGATGCACTTAACACTGGAATGCTAATGAATTGAGCAAAGTCCCATGTGACGTCTGTTACTGACGGATCGTTACCTTTGAGTAATAAGTTCGAATGTCTATTGGACACTTAAGATTAGATCACTCTGCCTTACTTTTTTACTGTGAAATAAGGCAGAACGGTAGTCCATTGGCATCGAGAGGGAAAGAGAGAGTTCTACCACAATAAAAATTTGTATTTATTATTACGATATCATTTGCTTTATTTACTACTGCATTGTTGTTGTTATGGTATCTATTTCGTTAAGAAATTCGCATTTAAAATATTCACAATCTATATTTGCATTACTTAAAATGAACAGTAACTGCTTTCTCTGCTCATTTCTAAGATTATTTCTGCCTCTTTTAACTTCAATACGCCTTTTGAAACTACACCATGAGTTGAGTAAGTTTTCAAAAGTAAAATTAAAGCGCTCTCAGTTGGGTCTCCTTTTAATAACAAATTAACTCCCACAAAAACACAGCACTGTTTTCCGGTATAATTTCATTTAGCAAACAATAAACTTACATTTATTGTATGTTATTTTTGTACATTTTATGAATCCATTAATGTACAGTGTTTCCCATAACTTGTTGAAAACTAACAGTAGACAGACTCCCGACGTGTTCGAGTTCCAAATCAATCGAAGTTGATTAGTACCTACTACTGTTTTTAGCAAGTTTAACTCGTAAAATAAATACCTATTTATGTGTATTTAGCTCAACAGGTGCTAAAAAACAATAAGAGTACTATTTTTTTATGTGATAATGATTATATGAGTAAAAATTTTACTGATAATAATTACTTTATTTTAAACTTTTCGTTCTTAACTGTGACGTAACAACCGGATTTACCACGACGCTTATAACACTCGAACGTAAATCGATCTTAATTCTTGACTTGAATTGGTTCTGGAGTAGAGTTTTAAACTCGAGTTATAATCTATAGCGAGTTCGAAGTCAAAACAATATCAAATTCAATTTAGCAGTACACCTACCAATTCATATCAAAAAAGTGAACAATCTTAATTTGTTTTTTAAAATATATTGACAGAATGGCAAACGAGCGTACAGGTCACCTGATGTTAGGTGGTCTCTGCAGCCTATGGACATCCACATCTGAGGTTGTACGTGGATGCGCTGCTACTCCCGAGGACTAAGTTGAAATGCCTCCTGTCCGGTGTCTTCTGCCTAACCACACCCTTCAAACCGAAACACAGCAGTTCTCACATTGCTGCTTCACGGCAGAAATAGGTATGGCGGTGGTGCCGCCGCAGGCGAGCCTTCGACATAAGACTACAACCACTACAATAATAAGGATTATTTATGAACTACGCAAGCTGCGCACAACAAAACTTATACTCAAAATATCTTAATGTGCCCTTGATTTAGTGAGGTTTACTAGTGTGCCCCTGGCAACCGCCTTTGAATGTCAGCCCTTAGCTACGACGCTGATTAATTCATTTTATATTATTCATATAAAAGTTTGTTAAGATGGATGCTTGAATAACGCAAAAACAAATTATGAAATTTTGTACGGGGAAAGCTCGAAACCACGAAAAAGCCATAGAGTGGTTCTCACCTCAATGATGATTCAGGCCTAAAAGCCTATATACAAGTATAGCAAATTCAAATTATCTATGTAGTACAATCAGTATTGAAAATTCACAAATTTTTATCATTTTTGGTTGCGAGTAACAAATTAACTATATCCTCCTATAAATGTATAATTGTACTTTCCTTTACATAAAGTTGCGCGCGCATATTGATAACCCCAACCCATGTCTGATTTGGTTTTTGGTGTTCGGGGAAACAAACAATACATAAAGTATTGAGTGTTAGAAATAATATTGCAAATGGAAAGATGTTTTATATCAAACAAAGTATTAAAGAATCAGCGAAGAATCAACGGGTGGCAGCTTCCATTAAGTTTACAACAAATAATCAGTTGGATCGCGGTAATCGTTACTGCCATAGTAAATTCTTCAATCGTTTGCCTGATACAATTTGATGGAATTAAAATTATATCGCTTATTATATTTGTCACTTTATATGTGACTCACATAGCGTATCATATTGCTGCCTTAACGATAGATCCGGCTGAAGAGGACCTACGAAAACGTAAGACCAGTGAAGTTCCAGAATTTGATCGAAATGTTCATGCACACGTTATTGAAAATGGAAGATGTCACCTTTGTAACATATACACAAGCAATAAGAAAACAAAACATTGTGGTTATTGCAATAAATGCGTGTATGGGTTTGATCACCATTGCAAGTGGCTTAACAATTGCATCGGCGAAAGAAACTATTTTGCGTTTATTGGATGCGTTATCACTGCATTATTAATATCTACACTTACTACAGCCCTGTGTTCTACTGATATTGTGTTGTTCTTAAAACAACCAGAGCTATTAAGTTCTGGAGCACAGAACTTTTTCAATTGTACTAAAGATACAAGCAATAATGTAAAATATTGTCAGAACTCAATATCTTTCTTAACACTTTTAGTAATCTTATGTATAAGTGGGATAGCTATTACGTTTATCTTGTTACATTTGTACTGTTTTCATTTTTACATTGCATTGTTAGGTCAATCCACTTATGAATACATTATAAGAAAAAGAAATGCAAAAAAAACAAGTAAAAGTTGTTGTCAAAATATGTATTTATTCAATAGAGAAAAAGAAAAAAAGACACCAGAAAATTTAAGATCTGACAGACCAGACAGTACAAAGAAAACTAGCGCAATTAAAAGTAGTGACACCAATGCCAATAATTTATTAAACGTAACCAACAGTGGCTTGATTAGGTCTGTAAAAATGTTTTCATCCTACGAGAACAAAGTGCATCCACATCAAGACAGCGAATTAAGTTAAAGTGTTGACTTTATCATTATTAACTATTTATAGCTAAGTCTTGTTGATATTAATGGCCATTATTGTTTAAAATAATACTCCTATGGAATATATGTAATGCTGTACATAGTATTTAGCTATATTAATGATACTTGACGCAGATTGCCTATTTTGAAGTTTAAACTTGTAAATTAAAAAAGATGAAGACAAAGTTAAAGCTACGATATTTTTGAGAAACCTGTTGTTTGTGTAATTCGCTAACAGTAAAAAAATTAGGCAACTAGAATGCAACTCTTCTTTCCTTAGAAAGGCCGTGCCCCGTAACCCCGTCGCAATCGGACCAAGATACAATGTATCCGGACATTTACATCTGTGGTCCCGGTTGTAATCATTCGTCGTTTTAATTAATGCTATATATCCAGACTTTCATTTCCTTATTTTGTCATTCAGACAGTAAGTATTCTACACAAGATGCGTCCCACTACTAGGTACCTTATTTTTATTACATAAGGGAAATGAGTAATAGTCTAGTGGTTAAGTATCTCGACCCCGCTATGGTGGGTCGAGGTTCAACTCCCAGCACTCACCTCTCTTCTCGAAATATTCTCAGTTCAAAATTTTCGAAATTATGTGCATATTATGAATTAATTATCACCCGCTTTAACGGTGAAGGAAAACATCGTAAGCAAACCTGCATCCCTGAGAGTTCTCCATAACGTTCTCAAAGGCATGTGAAGTCCGCCAACCCGCACTTGGCTAGCGTGGTGGACTATGACCTAAACTTTCTCATCGAGAAGACCAGAGGCCAGCAGTGGGACAATAATGGGTTCATTATGATGAATAATCTACATATATCCTACTTGTGACCACTTTGGTGCAGAACAGGGTAGGTGTGACCACTGAAATTATTAAACTACCTTTTAAAATTTCCACATTGACCACTCAACATATGTTAGAAAGCTCTGAGATATCTTAAGAATGCTCCAGCGCCGCTTTGCATTGTGCCTCAAGCCTCTTTGGTTGAAGCAGCTTGCCGCCACTGTAAGCGGACACAGGTGCACGAAACAGCGGCGGTATCGGAGTAGTGGGGTTACTACTGCCGTGGTTTAAGTTTATGTTCAATGATGGTCAACAAATATTAAATGTCATGTTTGATACCGCATAGTAATGATTGTAAATTTTTTATTTTTATAAAAATGTCCATTTATATCGACGATTCCTACAACAGCATGCCAGATACAAAA
>DWKW01002443.1:0-11027 GCA_018250115.1 Doberes anticus
AGTGACCACTTAACATCAGGTGGCCTGCATGCTCGTTTGCTATTCTTTTAAGATAAAAAAAAAAAAAAAAAAAAACTTGGCCAGTGTGGTGAACTATGGCCTAAACCTCTCTTAAGAGACCCGTGCCCAGTAGCAGGACAATAATGGGCCGATGATGAAGTACAAGGAAAAGTTTGTTCGTTAGTTGTGACAATTTAAGACCTTGGCAACATAAAGTTGTTTGCACGAAACTTGAAGGCAATAATAGGTACACTTTACTTTACATCTTTAAAAGCAATCTGAGCCCCTGTTGCGAATTTTGATAGTATACAACAAACCACATCGAATTACATATTACTCGTATCTCGTAAAACTCTTGTAATCGTGTAATACAACGTAACGTAACGTAACATTTCACACTCAGCCCCACAGTAGGATTTAACCTGTGTCGTGGGCGCCATGGACACACACAGATACAAGCACACAACCACCCAGACCAGGTACAGAAATCTAAATTCATCATTAAAATTTCTGGCCCGCTGGGAATCGAACCCAGGACCCTCCGAATGGCAGACCGTACGTTGACCACGCCGCCATACGGGTCGTAATGTATATACATATAAAGAGAACCGATTAACTAAACGACCGTTAGTCGATATTAGCATGTAAATAGGCGCACGACAATATTTTTAATTAGTTTTAAATCAGAACATTCACCTATGGAATAAAAAATGATACCTCATCGTCAACCCATTATTGTCCCACTGCTGGGAACGGGTCTTCTCTCAAAGATTAGAGTTTAGGCCATAGTGCACCACGCTGGCCAAGTGCGGATTGGCGGACTTCACATGATTTTGGGAACATCACGGAGAACTGTCAGGCATGCAGGCTCCTCGTGACGTTTCCTTCACCGTTAAAGCGAGTAACCATGTATTATTAATACGCACATAATTTAAATAAATAGAGATGCATGCTGGGATTTGAACCCCGACCAACCGCCGGATTGGTCGAGATTTTTAAACGCTAGGCTCACTCTACTCACAATAATACCTACAAACTGCATCTATAATTGTTACACACATCTAACGTGGCGTGTTAAATTTGTTTTTATAACAAACAATATATGTTTGTTATTAGTATGAATTTTAACGACAAAATCTGGCTTATCAATTTACGCATAAATTGTATTCTTATGAATAACTAGACATTCGCCCACGACGTTGTCGCCGGCCATGAGTAAAATAACGAATCAATTTAAACTGACCTCCCTAACGTATAATGGCGCATACTACAGAGAGGTTAAGCTGTATCTCCAGTTTTAAATACATTCTCATAATTCTTAGTTTTTTTAATTCAAGCTGAATAGCAAGGGTTGGATGCAGGATCACAGCATGAACATTAAACCTCAACTAGGACGGAAGTCTTATCTGAGGTTGCTTGTGGATGCGTTGCTACTCCAGAGGACTAACTTGGAATGCCTCCTATCCGATGTCTTCTGTCTCACTACACCCTTCGAACCGAAACATGAGTTCTCACATTGCTGCTTTACGGCAGAAATAGGTGAGGCGGTGGCCGCACACGCCGCCCGCAT
This sequence comes from Doberes anticus, assembly GCA_018250115.1. Classification (NCBI taxonomy): domain Eukaryota; kingdom Metazoa; phylum Arthropoda; class Insecta; order Lepidoptera; family Hesperiidae; genus Doberes; species Doberes anticus. The sequence continues at coordinate 1,571 of DWKW01002443.1, forward strand.
CTAATTAATTACCTCTAATTCTATTGCACACAAGAAAAAAACCATACTGACATGTAGGCATCTCACTCTCTACTCTCAGACATGAGAGTTTCCAAAAATATTCTCAAAGGCATGTGGAGTCTACCGATCTCCACTTACCTTGGTAGATTATATCCTCCAGAGGTGGAATTATGTAGCTTTGTACATCTAGTACTCTACGCTCTACGTATGTCATAGAAAATTATTCGAACCTTCGCGTTCGGTGCAATACGGAAACTCGATTTAGATGTTAAAACTCGGTACAAATCGTATCATGGGGCAGAAGTAAGGATAAAAATAAATTATAAATTTATAAAAAGCGCATATCTCCAGGAGATATAAGGTTGTTAATAAAAAAAAACCTAATGGTTTAATAATTAAATCAAAACATTAATAAAAGAAAGTAAAAACAGCACTAAATAACTAGAGCAATGTTTTAAATGCTGTTACGTTGGTGCAACGTAGAGCGTCAGTGTCTATACATCATCATCCCATTATTGTCCAAATGCTGGGCACGGGTCTTCTCTCAGAGATGAGAGAATTTAGGCCATAGTCCACCACGCTACCCAAGTGCGGGTTGGCGGACTTCACATGCATGGAGAACAGTTTACCACAAAAAACTAAATATTGGTAAGCACATTTCAACGAAAAAAAACGAAACAATGAAATTTTAATTAAAAACAAAAATGCAAACAAAAAAATCACAACACATACGCCATACAACTCGAGACCAAAAAAATAGCACCACGATGACGCAGACTGCACACAAAAACACTGAAATGGGCACCGACTAACCAAGTTTAAAGGTTTAAAGTACCTACGAGTACTTGATATCATACAATACCTTATCGTCTAAATTAACAGAATAGCACACGAGCATGCAAGCCGCCTGACTTTGGCCCTTGGATCATCTATATCAATCCACAAGTACGACGGAAGTCCTATCAGTTGCTACTCCTGAGAGCTAAGATGGAATGCCTTCTGTCCATTATCTTCTGCCTAACGTCCTTTCAGGTGAAATACAGCAGTGCTCACACTGCTGCTTTATGGTGCAAATAGGTGCGGGCGGTGACGCCGCCGCGAACTTTCGAGATAAGACTCTACCAACGTCGCCATCGCCATATCTATTTGACATAAGATCATCATCATCAACCCATTACTGTCTCACTGCTGGGCACGGGTCTCCTCTGAGATGCAAAGGTTTAGGCCATAGTCCACCGTGCTGGCCAATTTCGGATTGGCGGACTTCACATGCCTTTTTTATATTAGCAAAATAGCGACGAGCATCCAGGCCACCGGATGTAAAGTGGTCTCTGCAGCCCATGGACATCCGCACCTGATGTTCTGTGTGGATGCGTTGCTACTCCTGAGGGCTACATTGGAATGGACGGGAGGCCGTCCAGTGTCGTCTGCCTAACTACACATCTCAAACCGAAACACAACAGTTCTCACAATGCTGTTTACGGCAGATATAGGTGCAGCGGTAGAGCCGCCGCAGGCGAGCCTTCGACATAAGACACTACCACCATCAATCATTTTTTGATTTGCCATGCCTTTGAGAACATTATCATAACTAGCGATGTTTCCTTCGCCGTCAAAGTGAGCGATAATTAATTTATAATACGCACATCATTGATAACAACAAAGATATCGAAACCTATCATTTCGTACCTGCTTCTGTTTTCCATTTTCTTTCCCCATAGTACACGTCCACGATACGTTGAAAACCACAACGTTTTCACCGACTTATAAATAACACAGATTGCGAGCGTGCAGCGCGACCGAATGACTGGCGCGAGTCGCTAAATCGCATATTAATATGTTAAGCTTCGCCCGGTTGAACGAGCTGCGGACCGCGGATTCGCTCGTCATGTTATCAGAGCTCTCGTGATAATTTCGTGCGATTCTCGGCATGTTTTAAACATTCATGATGTATTTGTTACAAGTTATCCGTTAGACCAATTATAGCACGCTACTGTGATGATCAGGTTAGGCCAGTACGGTGGCAGTCATGGTATGATCGATGTATATCTGAAGAGTAAACGGTTTCGTATATACCCGTCCTCCTATACTCTCTAAGAAATTATAGAAATCTCTCAAGACTCATGAAAAAAAATAACAAAATATACTGCATAAAAACATTTCATGAACAATTTCGTGATAGTAAAATTATAATAAAATTTGCATCGTACATCGGCTGCTCACCTTGAACTTTATATCTCTACTTTACTATTGTGAGCATGATTGAGATTTTCATACAAAATAACGCATTAGTACCCTTATAAAAGAAAAAGTAAAATATCTATGTTTATTATCGATTACGTGGTTATCTGGAGGCCGTTGACCTCGTATAGAATACTGAAAACTGCTAGCGGCATTTTTTTAGAGCAACGGAAAAAAAAAATTTAGAAGATCAACCTCGTTAGACCTATTTGAATGTGACACGGGAGGTAGACTAGAGATGTCAGATTTGCAAATAAATAAATTATGCAGGCTTAGGACGTGTCTTTAATGTCAAAGCTAAGTTACTATTTAAATTTGTATATTAAATTTCTACATTAATATAACATTAACAAACATAAAATTAGAGTATGAGTAGGTACACATAATATAATATTTTGTAATTTATATATTTGTTTACCGAAAAGGTTAAAATATGAATGTATTTCTATAAAGTCTTTTCTATAAAGTCATACCCTGTGCTTTGTACAAATAAAGATTAAGATTTTTTGATCTTAGGGGGCTCACTGCAATGGAGAACCGGGGAGCGAGGAATTGCTGCTCGCACTGACATGTTCCGCTGAAGACGACCGCACTTTCTCTATCTCCGCGTCAGTGAGGCGAGGATCATTCTAATATAAGAACCGGGGTGGGGGTTGGGCAACCTCAAGGAGACGAAGGCTCACAGAAGCACACCTGGCGTTACTACTGCATATCGCTAGGTTTTAGAGGATACTCTGAAATTCTTGCCAGCGTGCTCCATATGAAAGGATGTATTCTCACCTCCGATTACCTCCAGGGTCATTTGGGGTGGATGGCAAACGTCATAATATACCCGTACGACGGCAGACAGCAGACGAGTCTGTATGCTAGGTTTAATTTATAAAAACACGGATATCAATTGCTACGCTGCTGATTTTAATAAAGGTCCCAAATGCATGACATCGCAAACCACAAAAAGGTCAAGGTGCATTTTACGAGCATACGGGCCACCTAAGGTAACAGGTAAGTGGTAAGTGGTCACCGTCGCCTATGGACACACGCAACACCGGAGTGATCACACGTTCGTTGCAGGTATTTAAGAACTCGTTTTACACTTTTCTTGAAGCACTCTATGTCGTAACTGGATGGAAGTGCCTCCGTCAGAAGCACATTCCACAACGCAATTGTCCGCAGCATGTGTGATCCCGGAAAGCAGAGAAAAAAACATGCCCTCGTGCCACATAGGCTCACTCCGACCCTCAAACCATCTCTGAGCAAAAGAATTACCTCAATCCATTGCTCCGTAGCTGGGTGAAGGAAGGACAAACCAACAAACACGCTTTAGCATTAACATTATCTAGGAAAGGATGGCAAACAGTTTAATATTGGCAAACAACGAACATCGTATCAGGACCAGCTAGACTTGTTTAAACAACTATTGTCTAACGCTTAATGTGAGAACTAATACCATATTGTCTTTGTTGCATACATTTGAAACACGTTTTATCTCCCTATTGTAAAACAATAATAGACAAAGCTAAACAAATATTCTAGATACATGATGACACTAAGCAATAAAATTGCATGTTAGGTATCAAGCAATTTTAGTAATTATTAGGTGCAATAGTAATAAGTAGGTGCAAGTGAATAATTGACATGCCTACAGGGGTAGTTCCATCAGTGACGTAACTAGCCTCTTCGGGCCCCAATGCATTAAAAAATAAGTGCCCCTCTTCGCCTAGTAAGAAATGAATGCAGATGACCGAGCGTTGGACAAAGTCGGCTAGTCGGCGGTAGACACCTGCAAGTTGAGACCCTTTTCAGACTCCTAACTTTTCTCAAACCACTCTCATGAACAAATGAGTTGAGTAAAATTAAGTTAAAAAAACTGAGCTTAGAGAAGCACTTATCGTGTTTTAGAACATAGATATGATCATATTCATTGTGGTCTTCGTAAAAAATTATGTAGTACAAATAGCAAATGAGAAATGTAGGGCACTTTTTAATAGTGACCTTTATCATGGATTTTTTTAAATAAAAAAATGGTTTGCGACCTGTTGGGGTTTTGCACAACTAAGCCACTGTATTCCATCTACAAACTTGATGTAAAAGTACCAGGCTGGGAATTGAACCTCAAGATGCCAGTGTGGAATGTCGAAATTCATAACCACTAGGCTATCACTGCTTTGTATAATGTAGTAGTACTAGTATAGTATGTATAAAGTAATTAACAAAATAACTTTAATAAAATTAAATACTGGAAAGAAAGAACGCAAAGACCAAGAAGATGATGGTGGAGTCTGATGTCGAAGCCTTACCTGCAGTGGCACTACCACTGCACCTGTTTCAACTGTAAAGCAGTAGTAAACTGCTGTGTTTTAGTTTGAAGGGTGAGGTTAAGCAAAAGGCATTCCAACTTAGTCCTCAGAAATAACAATGAATTCTACCTCAGATAGAACTTCGGGACTAGTTGAGGTCACACAGCAGAAATAAGTGCTGTGTTGGAGCCACCACATGCAGACCTTTGCCATAAGACTATCACTGTACACATAATACTTTTTTACTGTTTCCAGCAGAAGTCCTAATGTGAGTTGGTTAACATTTGTATAAATACTACAAAGAGTATTAACGAAATTAAAGAATTAATTTTACTATTTTAATATTATTTTCATTAATTAAACTGACTAACAATTTCAATATAATAATAATAATCGTAACATTTTGGACCACTAAGCTACGTACACGATTATTTAACAGTTAGTAAAACCAATATAATTTAAATAATGCCCACCTGTATTTACCTTATAAATAACGCCATACAACATCCGCATAGACGTCATAAAAACTCGTGCGTAAAGAGATCGATAATTATGACTGAGAGTTTGGCTACAATTTGAATTCATGACAGGGAGTTCGTTGAAATCTATCTAAATAATCGTTGCAAAGAAAATACTTAGGAATATTACTTACCGGCTGTGATATATCTGGAAATGACTTGCGTGGTGTTGGCTGGGCAAACAGTGACGAACGCTCTGCTTGGTCTCCCATAATAATGTTATAAGGACACACAAATGGCCCAGAAGTGTAAGAAACCGGGCTGGTATCAGTGTGCCGGCTCCTCTCATGCCGTTTTAAATAAAATCCGCTATGCGTATAAAAATCAGCAGCACCCCAAAACCGTAAACTTCCGTTATGACATTGGCAAAATAATGACAGCTGACACTGACAAAATTTCCAAAACAACATAGAATAGCAAAGAGTATAGAAAATATACATACCTAATAAAATCGAATCACAAATATTTATTTTATAGTACTTTTAACCCAAGATTTAACCGCGTTGCTGTACGAGGCGAAAAGGATCGCACTCAACCTTTGCAGTATTCAACTGTAACGCTGGTATTCAGTGCGTACATAGCATATACTGAAACATTAGTAACTATGCTACAGAAATGACATAGAATAAATTATCGTCATACCATATTAGCTAAATGTTTCAATACTTCTGGATTACGAGTCTAGAGCGTTCCCCTGTGAACAAAACAATCTATGAGCTTGGATTCTACCATTTCACTAAGAGGAAGGAATTTATTATAGTGCTAATCCATAAGTACCTACCTAGCTATCTACATCAATATTATTTACATTAAGATCACAAAATTTAAAATAGCCGACACGATGTAACACCACATGGCCAAGCCTTTTTTAAATATTCCCGCTGATACCTTGCCGTTTATTGTTAACCCAAGAATGTCAAAAATCTTCATTCAAAAAGTATTATTGCCGGTGTAAATCAATAAAATATGTAAAAACTCATACTGATTAACTGCTGTCGAAAGTTAGTATTGATATTCCAATTATAAAAAACGTTTTCAAAATCAAGTACATAATGTAATAACATTTTTTGAACGATTTGATTACATTCCAGTTTATAATTTTAGTTTCTGAACACATCCTCTTAGTTGCCGGACGGATTGTAAGCGACGTTATTGCACATACACAAATGTCATTGTCATTTTTACTAAGAGTTAGTTAGTTAGTAAATAAATTATAATAAACAAATTTTACTAGTGTTTCTGTTGTAGGACCCTTTATATTTTTAAATGAAGCTCTTAAAGCCCTGCTGGGTTAATCATGATGGTAAGAAAGCCCGTTTTTGTGTATATTTCGCTTGTAGGATTTTTTTTGAGTTGCGTGATTTTTTTCAGGTAAGCCTATATTTTCTGTCGATATCCACCCTACGGCGAGTCGGTTTGCGACTGGGGGTCAAGGCGGGGACTCCGGCAGAGTCGTGGTTTGGAATCTAAACCCCGTGTTATATGAAACTGCTGAATTAGACCCTAATGTGCCAATGATGCTGTGCCAAATGGACAACCATTTAGGTTAGACGATTTATTTTCTTTGTAGTGGACTAAGATTACGACAAAATTTTGATGGACGTAGAAAATAAGTCGTTATGCTGTTTACAGTTTTAATAACATTATTTAAAATATAAATAGATCAAAGTGAGTGATAGCCTATTGTTTAAGACTTTCCGCTCCAGTAGGTCAGGATTCAAGTCCCGGCACGCACCGCAAATTTAATTATTATTATTATTTATATTATTCGCACATAAATATTATTTGTGTTTAATTATTATGTACATATTAGAAATTAATTATTGCTTGCTTTAACAGTGACAGAAAACATCATGAGTAAACCCGCAAGCCTGAGGGTTCTCCATAATGTTCTCAAAGGCATGGCAAAGAAGTTTCAACATCATTATGTGTAGTGTTGTTATTTGATAGCAAAAATGTGTGTTTGTATATATCTCAGGGGCTTGAGTTTTGTTACGAGGCTTATTTTTTTTTCAAATCTGGTAACAATGTTTTAATGTACTCTGGCTTTTATTAATATTTAATATTGAACTATTTTCAGCATGTGTCAACTGTGTAAGATGGAGTAACAATGGTAGATATCTGGCTTCTGGTGGGGATGATAGATTGGTCATGGTGTGGAGCCTGAGTGTTGCTGTGGGGACTTCCGGCAAACACAAAGGTGAAACTTGGAGGTGCTTGTCCACTTTACGAGGCCATGCAGGTACATATTTGTTAATGTTTTTGTTTTAAATTGATTTATGAGAAAATTTTGTGCTCAAGTCTTGAAAATCCTTTCCAACTAACAACAGTCTATTGAGGATTTTTTTATAAATTAACATTTGTACATTTTGAAACACATGAAGTGGGTATTAAAATTTAATGCTATCATCTGTGGCATAGTAACTCTTGATTAACATCATTAAAATGGTAGCTTGAAAGCTTTCTGAGTAAGACTGTTTATATTATATTATATTACATTAACATTTTAAACGTAAATACAAATATGTACAGTGAGTGATAGCCTATAGTATAAATTATTTCTCCGCGCTTTTTGCTTCATAAAACGTCAGAGCAGTGAAGCAAGTATTTTGGTCTCTCTCCCACTCACAGGCCTTATACGGGCATAGTGATGCGCATTATTGTTGTTGATGAGCGTTATCGATAGTGTATTTAGTTTTGTCATTATGTGGGATTGTGATAAAAATGAAAGAAAAATTGATAAATCAACGTATTTATTAAAATAAGAATAATGATGATTTAAAATAAATTATTAATTGGGTATGTATGTATTAAAAAACTATAAGTACAAAAGTGTTTGTGCTGGTATATTGGTGCTAACAGACAAAATATTATTTTGAATAAATTATGCTGTTTTGGTACAAAACAAAGGAGTAGCTATTGTGTCGCTAAATAAATTCAAAGAAGAATGTGCAAAAACACTTATGTTCTCTTCGATATTTGTACTAAATAGCATTACATTAATTTGCAGGTATTAGGTGGGGGTAATGATGAAAAACAAATTACATAACAATTGACAAACAATGATCATAACATAACAATATCGCAGCACCCTTTGTATACCGCACCACCGCCGTGCACCTTCCTTCGATGACTCTATTCGTTTTTATCGATAATGGCGTTGCGCAACATGCTCACCGCCCTAGCCGGCTTATCTTTTATGACCCAAGCTGCACGGAGAAAAAAATTATACTATAAACGACGGCCGCGACTTCGTCCGCGATATTGAGAATTAAAACAAAAAAATTGCGTGTCTATTGTATATTTTGCTTTAAATGATGATGGTGGTAGAGTCTTATGTCGAAGGCTCGCCTGCAGCGGCACCACCGCAGCTATACGCGCACCTATTTATGACGACTCGTATGGCGCCGTAGTCAACGATCGGTCTGTGTTCGAAAGGTTCTGGGTTCGATTCCCAGCAGCGCAGAAATTCGAATGATAAATTCACATTTCTATACCTGGTCTGGGTGTTTGCGTGCTTGTCTCTGTGTGTGTTCATGGCACCAACGGCACAGGTTAAATCCTACTGTGGGGCTATGAGTGTGAAACGTTATTTAATTATTTCTGCCTTAAAGCAGCAGTGTGAGAACTGCTGTGTTTCGGTATGAAGGGTGTAATTAGGCAGGAGACACTGGACAGTAACGCTACAAACATCAGATAAGACTTCCGTCCCAGTTGAGGTCTGACGTGGATGTCCATGGGATGCAGCGACCACTTAACATCAGGCTAATAATAATAAATCAGACAGACTTACGTCGAGTATTCAGCGGAGGTGTTTGCGGAAAGCTCGTGCATCTGGACACCGTTTATGTTCATCAGGAAAAATGTGTTCTTCACTGCTGCGTTCGGTCGAAACAGCACCTTGTCCCTGTATAAATAAGAACTACAATTGAAAAACAAAATCTAAATCATTCATTTCCACGAATATCAGTGTATGTACGAAGGTTTTAAATGAATATTTAAGATGGCCATGTTTTATCGTTTTCACGTATAAAAATATAAAAATTTCAGATTAATAGAATAGCTAACGGGCATGCAGGCCACGCGCTGTCAAGTGTTCACTGCAGCCCATGGTCATCCACAGCAAACCTCAATTGGGACGAAAGTCCTATCTGAGGCCGTGTGTGGATTGGCTACTCACGAGGACTAAGCTGGAATACCTCTTGTCCAGTGCCTTCTGCCTAACTGCGCCCTTCAAACCGAAACACAGAATTTCTCACACTGCTGCTTAACGGCAGATATAGGTGCAGCGGTGGTGACGCTGCAGGCGAGCCTTCGAGACTCTACCGCCATCAACATTTATTTATACTAAAGTCATGCCAACGACCACCTGATGTTGAGTGGTCACGACAACTTATGGAC